>NDGN011546290.1:4855-14887 GCA_002564285.1 Tympanoctomys barrerae | reverse complement strand
TGACCACAAGGTGACTGAATTTGCATTATATATGCCCTCTGCTGTGACATGCTGCTCAAAAGAAACAGCCAGCTGATCATGCACTAAAACCTCAAATACTGCATCTAAATAAATGTTTTCTTTTCATATTGGGTATTTGTTACAGTGATGGAAATCTACCACAAACATGAGCAAAATGCAGATTAAACCTGGAGGAAGAAAAGTGATACAAATGTCAAGTACTTGAAACTGTTTAATTGTGAAAACTATTAAGAAATTCTTTACAAATGAAAGTGTTACAGTGACTCAGAAGTGAACTTTGCAAGCGCTTGCTATACATGGCAGAGAAAAGGAGCAGTAGTTGCTACCAAGCTTCCTGAATTAAATGCTTAAGTAAATATCTGCTAAGGATATTTAGCAAGACATTAAGAAAAATGAAGTTGTCGGTAGCAAGAGGGTTGTGTGGGTTGCATCTTCAACTCTAGTTGCTGTAGGCAGGTAAGTTATATAGAAACATTATAAGCAGTCAGACAGGGCTGGGCCCTCAACGAGACAGTATGGAAGCCAAGATAAATTGCCACTGTGAGATAGATGGATGCTCCTCCTGTGGGCCAGACCTGAAGACCAAAGTTAGAACAAACCTTTCCTCCCTAAACATAAGCATCCGGGATTGAGCAGCACTTTGAGGAAGCCAGGAAGACTCACTAATCCAACCACTACCAGCCAGCTACCAGATAAACTGTTCTCTATTTGTGTCTGCTTGCTACATGACTTGCTTCTCTATTCGGTTCTGGATTTAATCTATTTTACCTGAGCAATGGTGCTTGAAATCTCATTGGTCCACCAAAGTTTTGTCCCATCTCAGGCCCACCTAAGTCAGTTCCCATTTTCTGCGCCTTAGACCCATAAGGTTTTACTGTATAAAAATTCTTGGAAAAGACAGCTTCCCAGGGGACAACCCACTTGGGCACCCCTTCTGTCCCTCTCTGAGACAGCTTTTGTTTCCCAATAAATACATTCTATTCTTAACCTCTATTTGTTTATAAAATTCTTCTTCGGTTTTAGAGCACACAAACTCATCCCAGGTACCTTTCAGGTCAGGAACTTCATTGCCTTATATCATTGTGACTTTGTAGACATTAGCATTATATACTCTGTCCTCTATGACTGGCTCTTTCTTGTTTCTGTCAAAGCCCTGGATCATTCTCTTCTCATAAATTTTCACCTGCTTCGTCCTTTCCATGGAATTATTTCTCCAAAAATACCTGAAAGTTACTTTTCCCATGTCAGTATTGCTTCCTGGTACCCTTCCTAAATTTTATCCTCTAAAACGTTCTACCCCTCTATCAGGTTTATTTTTCCCCAAGTCAGTATTATAATATAACCTACATTTCATGTATTTCTTCTCTTGTGTTCATTAGATCACAAGCTTACAGGAATGTTTTGTTTTTTGGGGTTTTTTTTTTTTTGGTAGAACTGGGGATTGAACTCAGGCCCTTGTGCTTGCCAGGAAAGCGCTTATTCCATTGAATCATCTCCCTGGCCTTCATGGGAATGTTTTAATCTACTGTTCAGTGCTAAAGTTTGAGATGCTGGTATATAACAGATATTCAGTTAATATTAGAGACCATAGGCCAACCTGATAGCTCAGTGGACTAAAGCTCAGTACACTAAAGCCCCAGCTTAGCCAGAGCACAGCAGCCGGAGTTTGATCCCTGGGCCTGCCATGTCGGCCCTGCCCCCAGGATGCACTGAGACAGCGATTGAGACTGGGCAAGGTGGAGCACACCTGTAATCCCAACGCTTGGGGGGCTGAAACAGGAGAATCACTATGAGTCTGATCTANGTAGTGAGACCCTGTAGACTCTGTACCAAATACATAAAAAAAAGAGACCATACTCATAAGTAAAATAAATCAGACTCACATTGTAAACATCGTATTGTCTCCCTAGTGTAAGAAATTGCAACAATAAGTAAGAATCAAAAGGTACAATAGATACAGTGACTGGGAAAGAAACTGCTCAAAAGGAAGGAACAGCTAGGATGGAGGAAAGGAAAAAAGTGAGGAATATATTATTATATTAATGTGAACAACTACTTTGAAAATAACAATACGCAATATAACCATTATTAATTTTCTATCATCTTGATTTGAAATTTTGTATCATTTTTATTGTTTTTAATCCTCTTTAAAATAAAACTTAAAAAAATAGTTGAATGATTAATCTTATGGAGGTAAATATAATACTTCTGGGTAGGCAATACAGAAATCCTGGGGATTTAAATCTGGAAATTCACTTACTGACTGTACCACTTTGGGAAAAACATGTAACAATTTACAAATAATAAAATGAGGGCCCGGTAGATAGCTCAGTAGGGTAAGCACTACTTGGCAAGTGCAAAGACCTGAGTTCAATCCCTGGTTCCACAAAAAATAAATAAATAAATAAATAAATAAATAAAATGAGGCTGATGATATTGTTATGATGTTAGGAATAATAGAAGAGAAAATATAAGAAAAGCCTGCCACTTATCCTACATTTCTTTGAATAAAATATTTTATAGCTTGAATTGTGCATATTTTCCTGCTTGATGAGTCAGAAAATATGCACCATATACATACACAGCTTCATCAAAGTTAATAATAGTTAAAATAAAGCTATTTATTTAGGGGAACTGTTTTCTGTTTTGAAGACCAACTTGAAGACTGACTGGCACATGCAATTTGTCCTGGAAGGGGACAAGGCTGGAATATTTTTTCTTTGTAAAGCATTATGCCTAATCCAACTGTTAGGTGGATTCTGCCACCCATAGAACAATGTCTTCAGACATTTCTGATCATCACAGTTGGTTGAATGGGAGGGACAGCTATTACATTTTGAGAGTAGAGGCTAGGAATGGTGCTAAATGTTCTACAATGAACAACAAGTACTTTTCCATTTCAAAATTCTCCAACGATGTCTGGAGCTGATGCCTGTTGCTTGTGAGTCACAATAAGAGTTCCTTTTATAGAAGGTCTGAAAGTGGTAGTTTAGGAGCTTCCTGAGAAATAGGAAGTTGTCAAGGTGTACATAGGCACTAGAAAGTCAGAAGGCATAAATGAGGGTTTGCATGTATATTTACAGCAACACAGGCCAAGAGAATGAAAAAGTCAGTAACTAACTTGGCCAGATAGCTCCGTGGGCTATCTTTATTTTAGGCCTACAGAAGGAATTATAAAATTATGCTTTTCTTCATCAAGAAAAGCATGGCTTTGACTACTCTGCTTTTGTTCAAGGGTTAATATGTAAAGGATCAGTCATAATAATTGTCAGCCTTGCACATGAGAATTGAGGTTTTTGAAATCTATTTTTATTTTCTTTGCATTTAGGATAGGGTGTACAGGGTGTACAGGGTTTCGCTTCATAGATTGGACTCTCAGTGATCCTCCTATTTATAGCCTCCCAAGTGCTAGGATTACAGGAGTGTGCCACCAGGCCCAGTCTTGATCACTGTCTCAGCATGCTCCCAGAGCAGGGCCAGCATAACAATTGAAATCTAGGCCTACTTACAAATTTATTTTCTGCAAAAGGAAGAAAGCAATAAGAGATGATTCTAAGTGACCTCAAGTCTGTTCTTTATTGGACAAACAATTTCTTTAAATGTTTCTCTTTTTTATAGAAAATTTAATTCCATCTTGCAGCAGAATAAATGTGGAATTAACTCAAATTTAGATTAAAAGTTGGGTATTTGAATTGTTGAAATCAATATTGGTACATTAATCTGAAAACAACTACAACCATAGTGTGTTTAAATAGATCTAACCTTTTTGCTTAGTAATTCTAGGTAAAAAGGGGCTTTGTCGTCATAAAATTTCAACCCACAAGAATTCCCATTTCCAAATTCTTTCTTCCTTTAGGGCTAATACTAATTGAAGAAGTCTAAGGAATGTAGGAAATGCTATTAATTTTTGATGTAGATACTCAAAATCAGAATAAAGGGTTTAAAAATTGATTATCAACAGAAAATGGGACTTTTGGCCTTTGATTTCAAGGAGAAGTTGTGGATGAATGACCTTCAAATAGTTTGCAAAATTCCAAAGTGTGCTATGTGGACATCTTTTGAAAGATTGTTCTGTATGTATATCATGACTTTGAAATATGATTGTTTTTACACCACAGAACATACAAGTTTGAATTTACTTTCTTTTATTCTTAACTAGGGATTCTTTTGTGCTCAACTACTTAATGTAATAACATTCAAGACGCTGTTCTTTCTTTCCCTCCTGTTTAGAATGCAATTAATAAATATTTAACTCCTGGCAGCACTCAAGAGATTTTAGGTTTGTTAAGAGAAGGCTGAATCTCATAACTGTATTACTATCTTGTGAATGTGCCTTATCACATTTGTCTGGGTTCTTGCTGTTCATTTCCTTGTGATAAGATTCTTGGGCAAAACAAGGAAGCCCACAGGGCTGCTTGGCAAGTTTATTTTGGGAAGGAAATAATCAATTTAGAGCTATTACTGCAGGAGTCCTTATCGAGCTCATTTCCTCATCTAATGCTTCACAAGCTAATATTACAAGTTTAGTAGCAACTTCAAAGGCATAGCACTGTGCTTTGTAGGTTTTATTAATGTGAAATTTCTCTGAGGGCACCAAGTGTTTGTCATTAACATTGACTACCGACCATAGTCTTGCAAACATAGGTCATAAAAGCTGTAGGAAGGACTAGTGCTGCTGTGGCCGAGACTATTAATGTGATTCGTGTTCTTAGGGCTGGGGGGTGGTGGAGCCAGGAGCAGTGCCACACAGTCTTCACTCTTCTGTATGACTCTATTATGGTTAAATGTATTGAAACTATTGATTTGGTCTAACAACAATGTAGTCAGAAGAAGTCTGATAACAAGCAGATAATCCCTCCCTGAGAAGCACATTCAAATCCAGGTTCTTATCCACACCCAGAGGCACTCAGTGTTCCAAAACATTTGGGACTGACACTTAGGACTCTTGGAGGAAGGGAATGAGAAAATGTTCAGGCAGAAAGCCTGATCTTCCTGAAAATTCTAAATTAGAAACATGAGAAGTTATAGACATCTGCCAAGTCAAGGTATCTTGATGCTAATTTCAAGACCCAGCAGTATGTTTGTTTTTGACCTTATTTATGAGAATAATATTTTCCTGTATCTATTTGGCTAGACTCTATAATTTCTGTGTTCTTATCCTGTTTTTTCCTAAAGAGCTAGCCAAATTCTAGGAGAATTTGGCTGTACCCTTTGTTAGATAACATTAAACTCCCATTGAACAGAAGTAAGATCATTTTAATTAAATGCTATCTATACTTGTCTTATATAATTGCCCACTTAAACATTATTTCCATTTCCAACCACTTTCATTCTTTTCAGGTAAGTGCCTTGGGAGGGTTTCCTTTTCATATGCAAATAAATTTATTCTAGAAAAGTCTGAGAAGAGCCTATTTGTGGGGCCTTTGTGGATATTCCTGCTGCAAATGAGCTGCAGCTGCACCCCAGGACTGGTGCTAATGTCCAGAATGGGAGAACCAAAACATCCCCTGGAATTTGGCTAGCTCTTTAGGAAAAAATAGGATAAGAATACGGAAATTATAGGAAAATCATTAGCAGTTGTTTGGCTATTTTCTGTTTCAGTTGACTTTTGTTTAGTATTTTAGATATTTGAGCTGCACTATAAAAGCTTTTTGTTTAATTTCCTTCATATTAAAAATAGCTAGCTGAACAGAATGAATGCTAAATGGTGATTATAATTTAGGAGAAGATGAGACTAGAAATGATATGGAAACTAGGTTAAAATAAACCCTTCTGTCCAATTCAAAGTTCACAAAGGGAAAAGATTCATCATGAAGTTGATTTTTTTTTGTCTTAGATATAGCCATTAAAATAGTTCTGTCATTAATATTTGTCTACAATTTATAATCTTATTAAATGGAGAATTTGTAATGATGGAAGTTAAAGATAGGAAATCAATTGTTTTTTTTTAAATATTATTTGTATTTCTACACAACCAAAAGAGATATTTTGGAAAAGTGTTCTGAATTTCCATGATCATAAAACTAGTATTTCAAGAACCAAGTCAGGTCATTTTACTGTGAAGATCAAATAAAGGCAATTTTCAAAAGGAAAATATGACAATGAACTTATTTTTCTCAATTATTCTTTGGCTACTATTTTTTAAAATAGTGTTACACCAGATAAAATGCAACATTTTACTTGGCATTAACATGCATTTAGTTTATGTACATTTAATAATCATGTGGCATAATCACCCCATATTTCACAGTGTTCTATAAAGTGGCTCACAACATCCAGGTGCTCATCCCCTTCAGACAACTTGGAAATGTACACAAAAGCCTGTCTTTCAAGCTCCCTGTTTCCTGGACTGTATTTTATTTTAACCTCCTGAGGCATCTAACGCAATAATAGCCCTAAATAATAAATCCCACATTCCTCCAGGAAGAAGCTGAGAGGCTTGTGAAGAGTCACTGCACACAGTATCAGGTCTAATCCTGAATTTCTCCCAGTTCTTTTGAAGCTTTTGATTTCCCTTTGAGTTTCTTAAGATCTTGGTATCATCATCATTCATAAATTCTTCTCATTAGACACACACACACACACACACACACACTTTCCTAAGATGTAGTTATTTTTCAGAGCCTCTGTTCTGATTTCCTATTCCCTTACATTTCTATTGTCAATTTTTGTCCTTTCCTCTTTCTTTGGATTCAGTAGAATGGCTATAATTTTTATCCTATCATATCTCAGAATGGCAGATTTATCCCTGCCTAGTGCGTCCATGGAGGCTGGGCACTAGAGAGATAATATGCAATTTTCATCAGTATGAACATAACTGCATTCAATTTTTAAAAAGTGGAGGTGTATGTCATTTTCTAAATTTGTCAAAGCTACCATAGTATTTGTAAATATAGAAATTTCTGTGTTAAGGTAGAACATTGCTAAATGCTGCTGCAAGTCTCACGAGATTCATTAATTGTAATATCTTGCCCGAATGTATTAGAGATGATATGCAAATCTCTTTGTTTTCTTTCTTACCTCATTATACCACAAAAATATAAAGATCTATTTTGAAACAAACATACTTAGAATCCTTCCCATCCCAGCTTCCTGAGAAAACCACAGTAAATATAATTAACATCATTTTAGATGTCTAATTCCCTGATGGCCCATTTCACAATTGCATATGGTTTGTCTAAAACTTCAATTGCTTTCAATTGTTGCTCTAAATGGATGGAAATTTATAACATCACTGCTGCCTTAAGCTGAAGTTTTGTACCAAAAATACGCTAAAAAACAACGTATGCATCCGACAGTGCAATAACCGTGAACACTAGCGGACACATGGCTGTCTGAGATGCCACCTTTTGGCAACTTAATGAGCAATATCCAATTTTCTCCCCCGCGGTTTCATGATTCATCCGGCCCTTCCTGTCTCTGGATCAACACCATATTTTACCAAGAGCTTTGTTACACCCTCTCCTGTTCAGCAAAGAATTGCTCCAAGCAATGTTCTTTTTTTCCTGTTAACACCTGCACCAAGCTGTTGAGGAAATACTTTTCAAAGCCTTGCTTGAAAAACAGATCCTTGTCTCTTTGCCTTAATGGAGAGAACATTTCTTCCAAATGTGAACAACTACTTATAAGCAAAATTACTCATTCTCATCACATATTTGCTTCTATTTATGTTAATAATGTTACCGCAGTGAAAACTTTTAAAATAGGAACCACACAAAATCAAATCTGTGCTTCAAATATGGATTCAGTATATCTTCTATTTTACTTCAACATCATTTATTATTATAGAGTCATGAGCTCATGTTTTCTATGTATAGATAAGAAGGAAGTTTAATTTCTACTAGTTTGTATACTAGTGCCCAATATATGAAGTTGCCAGCTTATTATGAGTCAATTCACTGTTCAAAACAGTTTGTCAGGCCAGCGAGACAGCTTAGTGGACTGAAAATCTACTTAGGCAAGTGCAGGGACCGGGGTTCCATCCCCAACAACACATGCCATGCCAGCCATGCCCCCAGGCACACTGAGCTGGACACTGGGACCAGGCATGGTGGTGCATGCCTGTAATCCCAGCACTGCAGAGGCTGAAAACAGGAGATCACTAGGAGTTCAAGCTGCATAGTGAGACCCTATACTAAATGCATTAAAAACAAAAAACAAAAAAAAATTGTTTATGTATCACATCCATCCATCCTTCCCTATATCCATGTTTCCTGTTGATCTATCATCCATCCTTTATTCTGGAGACACTGTGCAGAGACGCTTTGAAACTAAGGATTAGTAAAGAACACAGCACATTTTCTGTCGATTTGCAGAAAAGGAAGAAAATTGGTATTAAATTGGGAAATAGAAATTCAGAGAGAATAGTGGGCTCTTGAAGGGCACAGACATTAGAACCCAAAAAGGAAAAACTGTAAAACATAATCTCGTGATGAAAGGAATTTTATGTAAAAAACAAGGATTGCTATAATTTTGCATTCATCAATATATGTAAAATACATAATGAAGCTATTTAATAATTTTTCCCTACCCTACAGAATTAGCCAAATATATCACAGAGAAGCCATCTACCATTTGCCTGTTTTTTTAAAATTTTTATGTGAAGCATAACTCAGAGGCATATTTAAAGGAGACCAAATAACCAAATCAAGTTCCACAGAATGGAGGAGAATAAATGCCATAGCTCCCCTTGTGTGCAGTTTTGTTTTCTGTGATTTCAGTTATGCATAGTCCAAAACATTACTATGCACTGAAGGAGACCAAGTGGGGGAAAAGGAGAGAAGAGAGAGCATTTGCATAGCTTTCCTATACTGTTGGGGTTGTCCTGATTATTATTGTTGCTGGTAATCTTTTATTGTGTCTAACTTAAAATTAAACTTAAAAATATATATTTAAATATATACTTAATATATAATTTATTGAAATATAAATATGTTTAAATATTTATATATATGACAAATAAGTAGATAGTATAGGTAGAATTCTATACTATCTGCAGTTTCAGCTTCCACTGGGAGCCTTGGAACATATGTCGCATAAATTAAAGGGAAAATAAATATAAAGAGAGAACAGAAAAATGTATGTTAAAAGTGACAGTGAATGCTAGATTGATTCAATAAAGAAAATTTTGAATCTCTGCTTCTGTCTTCCACTTTAAAAATGGGGAAATCACTTAACTGTGTGCTAGTATATATTTTCTTAATTATCAAATGGACTTGAATTTGTTCTTGAGAATTAAATAAGATAATGTATAAAAAGGTATTAGTGGGCTAGGGAGAGAGCTCAGTGTTCTAAGCACCTGCCTGGAAAGTGCAAGGACCCGAGTTCAATCCCAGAGGAGCACTATGAGTCTGAACTGCACAGTGAGACCCTGTACTCAAGATGAAACAAAACAAAACAAAAAAGTATTAGTATTATGTCTGAGCTATAAATGGTGCTCAGTATTTACTAGATGCCTTACCTGCACCTTCTTTGGCATGAATCTGAAAACAACTTAGCAAGCTGTTGTTAGTGCGATTGCATGGATAGTAGTCTACTAAAGATCCTGGAAATGAACACATTGTAGCCTACTCAGAACAGTTAATAAAATTATTGCTTGAATCCTTACATCTGGATTGCTAAATTCAGTGCACATTCGGATACATAAAGAACTCGTCCTCCTGTCAGTCCCTTGCTTCAGTGTGTGTCCATTTGTGTATGTGAGGTGGAGGTGGGGGAGAAGCTTTTTCTTCCTCTGTATCCCTTCAGAGCTCAGCTGGAAAAAAAGAGCAGCCCTGAGGGAGAAATCTGAGAGAATGCCTGTGTGAATCTTCAAGTGGAAGCTGTCTAAGGGAGGGGCGAGAGTTCAATATCTTTTCTGTAACTCTTGGCCCTGGAGCTGAGTCACAGAGAATAAGACTAGACTTCCTTTTTTCCCCCCATAATTTTATTGAGAAACAAATAGCAATAAGACAGTTTCGAACCAAATTGCTAGGACAGTTTCAATAATTAACACATTGCATACATTCTTCC
>NDGN011546289.1:5126-21716 GCA_002564285.1 Tympanoctomys barrerae | reverse complement strand
CTTAGCTTAGCTTGTTCTAAGTAGGTGCTTTAGACCACTGAGCCATCTCACCAGCCCTAAATAAGTTTTCTTGCATGCTGTTGGTATGATGGTAAAGTCCTATATATCTGTGCATTGCTACTGTCCACTCCTGGGCCAGTGATCACCTCTCTGTTAATGGCTGTGTTCTCACCTGAAAAAAAGATATTAACAGCAATACCTGCAGTAATTTGTTGAGGCATGCATGAGTCTGTGAGCATGTATGTGTGCATGTGTGTGCATAGCACTGGGGTGGAACCCAGGGCTGCCTCAAAGGCACGAGCTCCACCACTGAGCCACACTCCTAGCCCATATGATCGCTTTCTGAATTGAGTTAACTTACCTATAGTCTCTTAGTACAGGGCTAGATGTTACAAATGGAACAAATGTCAGTCATCCTTATTTAATTAAATCTAGTGAAGTTCACAGAAGTGCTACCATGGTTGCTTAGGTTTTTTCCCCCATTACCTAAACCTCTCCATCCTCCTGATACACAATAAAGGATAGGTGAATGTCTGATGAAAAACAAAATATTGGGATCCTTTGGCCTACTCCTGAAGTAAACTATTTGAATGGGTAGAGAGGAGTATGAGGGATGTGCATGCTAAGCCAAAGAACAAAATGGACAAAGCCTCAAGGTCCATAGGGAGTGCCAAGTAGCCAGGGCCAGGGCCACGCAAGGAGAAAGCAGCCCCAGAAAAGGCAGTATTCAGTGGTGGAACCGAGGCTGGAAAGGGAGGGTATGGAAGGCTCTGAAGCCCAAGCCAGGAGTCACTGCTTTTGTTGGGCAGGCAGTGAGCCCCTGGAGTTTCATCAGCAAAGTGTGGCCTCATAAAGTGCCTGTGTTGAATTCTTGTTCCTTTTCTCTTTTTGTACTGGGAATTGAACTTAGGACCTTGCGCTTGCCAGGCAGGCACTGTGCCACTGAGCTAGATTCCCACCCCATAACCCTTGTTCCTTGCATTTGTGTGGACAAAGGGATGGTAGCACAGGACATAATGACAACAAGGCTGGTGATGTGGAATCAGGGCACCTGAATCTGGCCAGGTTTGACTTAGAATTCACCGTTCTCATCTGCAAAGTGGGGACAATAGTCATTGTCTCTGTTCACAGCCTCACTTCTCAGTTTCACTGTGAAACACAAGGCGATTTGCAAGCGCAGATGACAGCTGTTGCTGATCTAGCTCCAGGGTGGGCCTGGAAGCTGCAGCCTCCCACGCTGATCACCACCCAGGGAGAGCGGGAGGAGGCCTAAGAACCCATAGCACCCCTGTCCACTAGTGCTCTATGTGGCTCCATCCAGCATCCAACTTGTGGGTTTTGTCAGGTCTGGGGACTTAGGACAAGTAGTGGTGCTCCTCGGGGAGCCTGTGCTTTTGCCAGTCGCTCTCCAACCAGCATTAACTACCCACCTCATTTCCAACAGCGCCACCACCTGGTGGACACGCTGCACCAGCGCTGCCCTGTCCTGCGCCGCTGGCTGTGCCGGCGCTGCGTGGTGTGCCAGGATCCCGAGACGCCAGAGTCCTACGTGTGCCCGACGCCAGACTGCCATGCCGTGTACTGCCGGTCGTGCTGGGACGACATGCGGCAGCAGTGCCCGGTCTGCACGCCTCGCGAAGAGCTCTCCTCCTCCGCCTTCAGCGACAGCAACGACGACACCATCTACGCGGAGTGAAGGCTGGGGCTCGCTTTCCGCCCAGCTACAAGGCTGTAATAAAGCGCCCTGTTAGCCCCAGCCACCTGTGCTTCGTGGGGATGGGGGAGCTTTGATGGGTAGGGCGCTGCCCGAGAGCTTTCCCTGCTTGACCCCCACAGGAGGGAAGGCAGCGAAGGTTGCGGACCTGGGGCGAAAGTAGACAAGGCGCAACTCCCAGGGCGGGTAGGATGCAGATCTCCGCTGCGTCGCTGAGAAGCGCAGCGCTGCTGGAGCCTTGGGCAAAGGCTTTAGGACCCGGGGGCGGGGCCTATCGGGGCGGAGCGCGGCTCCGGAGCCCGGCCGCTGCGGGGGCGGAGCCCGGCTGGTGGCCGGGAGGGAGGGTGGGAGGAGCTTGGGGGCTGCGCGGTGCAGCGCGCATCTCGGAGCAGACCCGGCGGCAGCCGCTTCTGAGCGCGCCGGCCAGCACCTGCTGCCCTTCACTGCCCGGGCGCCGCTGCCATGCGGCTGGCCCTGCTCTGGGCCCTGGGGCTCCTAGGTGCGGGCAGCCCTCTGCCCTCCCGACCGCTCCCAAATACAGGTGAGTTTTCGACCCGGAGTGGGTGGAGGGCAAGCTGGTGAGAGGTGCAGGCAAGTGGGGGTGGGGGTGGCAGGAGGTTTTGGGGTCGCGGAGAGCCCTGCGGAGTGAGGCCTGTCGGGTGTGCCGCCGCCCGGGCCTAGGAGGACTGGCCCGGCGATGGAGCACAAGCGAAGAGAAGTGATGCTGGCGTCCCCCGCCGGTTGTCCTCCGATTGTCCCAGCACTTTCAAACTCGTGTGCCAGCCCCCCAAGAGCCTGCCAGCACCCTCACCCGCTTAGTACTGGAAAGAACACTCCCCCCGGCCCTCCAGGACTGACGTCTGCGCTTCTCTGGGCCTAGCAGATCGCTCCACCCGGTGCCAGGGCGCCACGGGCATGACTGCGGGCTAGAGTGAAGAGGATTCTCTCCAGCCCTTCATCCCGAAGCCAGGCGGCCAGGCACCCTTCAATCTGGTGCTGCTGTCTTCCACAGCCTAGCTGAACGGGCGGGCCTGGGAGGAGCCGGGAGAACGGAGCACCAGCCAGGAAGGAGGCTGGAACACCAGCTCCTCCTAGGAACTTTCACTTCCCGCTGCTGTCTTGGGCCGCTAGTGTCGCGGGCAGTGGGCCGGGGCCGAGAACAGGCGGGGGTGGAGTGTCCGGAGCTGGGAGAGGCATGGGGGGGGGGCGCTGGGAGGAAGTGGAGGCTGTGGGGAGCGGGTGTGTCTGCCTGGGCATGAGGGGTGTTAGGGAGGTGGGAGTGTTTGCACTGCTCACCCAGAGATGGGCGTTCCCGGCATCTCAGACGTGAGGGAAAGGGAGGGCAATCGGGCACCCAGCCACAAGGCTTCGCCCAGGCCTAAGAGGGCAGAGGGCTTTACTAAAGGAGGGGCGGGGGTTGGGTCCCTGGCAGAACCTGGAACTAGCCAGAGGGGGACACAAAAGGACTACAAGGGGACTTCTTTTTCGGGAGACTGGTAGCTGGGTGGAAAGCACACATTAGAAGCCTTCTCATTCTGGTGTTGTGCATTGAGTCAGTGTGCACAGCACTAGGCCAGCCACACCGGCTTGGTAAGGGCACCCTCAGCAGTCTCTTGGGGTGTCCTCAGACCCTACAGGTGGCAACAAGGAGCAGAAGGCCAAACCAGAGAAGGCCTTGAGCAGACCCTTGGAGCCTGAAGTCTTCCAAGAGCACCACCTGGTTACCTTACCAGAGATGCTTCAGGTGAGTCCCCATCCTCAATGCCAACTAGGTCCACTCACTCTCATTAGCATAATCAGGCTCTCAGAGCCAAAGTTTGGCTGATGAGCCAACAAATGGAACTTATGATGGCAGGTCCATTCTAGGTCTGGCCACTTCTCCCTGCACTGCCAGCACCTGGCTTCACTTACCTTCTTTGCACACACACACCTGTGTGCCTCAGCCCCACCCAGCCCATCAATAGACACAGCAATCTGAGGCCAAACTTGCTTCTTTTTCCTCATATTTTGTTTTCTTGGTGAGGGGATTTGGAAAAGGTCAGGCCATTCCTCAAGCCCTCCCTGCCTCCATCTACAGCTGAGTCAGAGGAAGGGCTGGAGCCTGCGCTGGGTCTTCTATGATGCTTCCTCTCTGGGCAGGAAGCCGAGAAGGGGCGGCTCAGATACCTTCCTTGACCTCCCCATACAACCCCCCAGAACAATGCCCCAGGCCAGGCAGGGCTTCCTGACCCCTCCCTTGGGATCCCCCACCAATGACCTAATCACTGGTGCTCTCCTGAGGACCTGAGATTTTCTGGTTAAGCCAGTAGGGGTTGTGGGCAGAACTAGGGAGGTGACAAGCCTTCTGGTACCCACAGACAAGTTTACCTGAGGCCCTGAGGGTCAAATTGGAGCTGGATGGTGAGAGTCACATCCTGGAGCTGCTACAAGACAGGTGAGATGACAGGAAAAATGATAAGCACATGGCAAACAGATCACATAGAATTTACTGTGCTCCAGGTTCAAAGCACGTGTACCCATGTAATCCCCATGACAAACCTGTAAGGTAGAAACCATATGTATTAGTGTCCTCATTTTACATATGATAAATCCAGGATCAGAGAGGCTAAATAACTTGCCTAGGGCCACACAGCTAAGGGTAAGTAAGAAAACCAAACAAAAACAGATGGAAACCCAGAAAGCCTAGCAAAGTCTGGGGGTCAGCCCCTTTGGTCTGCTGCCTTGGAGGCAATGGGGAGGTTGGGAGTATTACCTGGCCCCCAGTCTCCCCTCCGCTATCTCAGGCCTCAGCTTGTCACTGCTTTACTCTCTGTCCCAACTTGGACACTGCCTTCCTTTTTCTCCACTCCACAGGGATCTGGTCCCAGGCCATACAACTGCAGTGTGGTACCAGCCTGATGGCACTCGCATGGTCAGCAAGGGACACACTCTGGTGAGTCAGGTCCTCTCATGTCCTGCTTCTGGCCTGGGCCAGGGAGGGGTGGGCAACAAGTGGGACAGCCTTGGAGGAAGTGGGGAGACTTTGTGTCTTTACCAGCAAGCTGGGCTCCTGGGCCCAAGTGCTGCTCTTCTCTGAGTGTTGACACCATCTGTTGTTGCTCTACTGTAGAAGAACTGCTGCTACCAGGGGAGGGTACATGGCCACGAGGGCTCCTGGGTCTCCGTCTGTACCTGTTCAGGGCTCAGGTATGGTATGTAGAGTTCATGACCACAGAGGGCTCAAAGATGTGGTGCTGAAATATACTCTCATTTCCTGTTTCTTTCCTCAGGGGCTTGATCGCCCTGTCTCCGGAGCGAAGCTATGCCCTGGAGCTGGGGCCTGGGGACCCTCAGGGGCCTCCTATTGTCTTCAAGATCCAAGATTTCCTCCTGCCAAATCAGACCTGCACCCTGAGCTGGCATGCGCCTATGCCCATTCCGGCTCCACCAGCACTCCCCCTGGGACAGGGACACATTCGTAGGGTAAGGAGTGATGGCAGGAGGGCTGGGCTTTGGTCGTCTGCAGCACTGACCTGGCCTGCAGAGCACAGTTCACAGTGATCACAGCGAGCTGATGGAGGCTTTCCCCCAAGGCAGGCACTCTGCAAACACCGCTGCTTCACCCTCCTAGCAAGCCCTGGAAAGAGTTGTTGTCAGTAGCTGTATTACAAGTGAGGAAACTGGCTCAGTGAGGTTAGGTGACTTGCCCAAAGCCATGCTGTTAGTATGTGACAAGTCCAGAATCCAGCAGCAGATGTTCAAGTCCAATTCCTCATCTCCTTTATAATCCTATTTGCAGAGTGCCAATTTAGGGGTAGAAAATCCATAGCTACCAACCAGAAAGCAATTTCCTAATTTATAAAATAGCAATAATAACAGTACTTTGGCTGGGCATGGTGGTGCATGCTTATAATCCCAGCACTTGGGGGGAGGCTGAGGCAGGAGGATCACCATGAATTTGAGGCCAGCCTGGATTACAGAGTGAGTCCAATGCCTCCTTGAATTATATAGTGAAAGCCTGTCTCAAAAAAACCAAAAGAAAACAAAACATATTACTTTACAGGAGAGCTATGAAGAATAAATGAAACAAATACGTAAAGTGCTTAGAATTGTGTCTACCATATGGTTTTTGAGAGAGTCAACTTTTTTTTTTTTTTTCCTTTTTTTTTTTGGTACCAGGGATTGAACTCAGGACGCTGTGCTTGCCAGGCAAGCGCTTATTCTACTGAGCTATATCCCCAGCTCACCTATTATTTTTAAAAATTTGGAAAATTTCTGAGTTTGGAATTGGAAGAGTGGGGACCTCCTCCCAGCTCTGGGTCCACTTTGGGAAGGTCCTGGGCCTTTCTGGCCCTCCGTGCTTCCTCTGTAAAATGGGTTCATTACCCTCTTATGTCTAACCACGCAGGGAGGAAAGGCTACAGCCTGGGCAGCGGCAAGGCTTGCGCAGGTGTGGCTGACACTCCCTCCTCCCTGTCCACAGCAGAAACGAGATGTGCTCACAGAAACCAAGATCATCGAGTTGGTGATCGTAGCTGACCATTCGGAGGTGAGCCACGGGCCCCTGCAGTCCTGCCCTGCGCCGGACCTACTCTTCCCCCTTTCACAATAGCTGTCTTGGCCTACAGGTCAGGAGGTTCCCTGACTTCCAGCACCTGCTGAACCGCACCCTGGAGGCAGCCTACCTGCTAGACACAGTGAGTGTGGGCCAGATGGGAGCCCCACAGCACCCTGCCTGGGGAAACCCCTTTTCTCAGCCTCAGCTCTTCTCAGTTCTTCCAGCCCTTGAATGTGCGGGTGGCGCTAGTGGGCCTGGAGGCCTGGACCCAGCATGACCTGGTGGAGATAAGCTCAAACCCAGCTGTCACGCTAAAAAACTTCCTCCACTGGCGCCGGACAGACTTGCTGCCTCGACTGCCCCATGACAGTGCCCAGCTGGTGACGTAAGGCCCTCAGGCTGGGGGGTGGGGCTTGTTCTACCCTGTCTTGGCCACATTTATACTCCTTCAACTCTATCTCTGTCCTGAGGCCTGAGCACCATGGCCCTGGGCCATGACCTTGCCTCCATTTCACAGTGATATCTCTTTCTCTGGGCCCATGGTGGGCATGGCCATTCAGAACTCCATCTGTTCCCCGGACTTCTCAGGAGGTGTGAACATGGTGAGTTATATGTAAGTCCCCCCCACCATTCCCAAATCAGTTCCTCCCAAGTATAGAGCCATTTATTCACTGAAACTTCCCACGAAGTTGGCCAGCTGCAAAATTGCAGATAAGGAAGGGCCTCTGCCTTTCAGGTAACCCTTCACTATGGTCAGCTGGTGACAGTCTCCACAATTGTGGCTACTGAGGGCTTCCCAGGGGTGGGGTGTCTTGAGGTCCAAAAAACAGTCAGTCTCCAGGGGCCACATGATGGGAGGGGGACAGAGCTAGAAACCAGATTTCCTGCCCTCCAGGCCTAAACCCTACTCCCACTCCAGAAGCGATAAAAAGGGAGGCAGTGTCCACTAGGTCCCCAAGGGCTCAGATGAGGAGAGAACCAAGCCATCGGGGTAGGCTGGGCCTTGTGGTAGAGTCAGGCTGTGGCTGAACATGGGACACCCTCTCCCCCATGACAGGATCACTCTACCAGCATCCTTGGAGTTGCTTCCTCAATAGCCCACGAGTTGGGCCACAGCCTGGGCCTGGGCCATAGTCCGCCTGGGAGCGGTTGTCCCTGCCCAGGCCCGGCCCCTGCCAAGAGCTGCATCATGGAGTCCTCTACAGAGTGAGTGACTGCAGGACAAAGAGGAGGAAGCAGGTGGGCTGGGAGAGGTCCTCAGCCTAACCTTCCTTGCCACCCTCCCCAGCTTCCTGCCAGGCCTGAACTTCAGCAACTGCAGCCGACAGGCCTTGGAGAAAGCCCTCCTCGCGGGAATGGGCAGCTGCCTCTTTGAAAGGCTGTCCGGGCTGCCGTCTCTAGACACTTCCTGTGGAAACATGTTTGTAGACCCCGGCGAGCAATGTGACTGTGGCTTCTCAGATGTGAGCCCCTCACTGCAGCCTTGCCCACTTCTGCAGGCTTCCCAAACCCCCTGAGTACCTCTGTCTGCAGGAACAGCACATGGATGGGGAGGTTTAAGCTCTGGTTTGCTGGGTGGCTTGGAGCAGCCTCTTTTGGGTTTACTCTTCAGGTGGAGCTGGGGGCTCTCAGGCCCAGCCTCATTGATGTTGGCCTCTCGGTGCCCTTGCTCACAGGACTGCACCGATCCCTGCTGCGATCATGATACCTGCCAGCTGAGGCCAGGGGCACAGTGTGCATCTGATGGACCCTGTTGTGAAAACTGCCAGGTGAGGACACACTCGACTGGCTGGTGGGGGCTCGCCTGTGGGGTGCCACGGTGAAAGGTCATTCTGACCCACAGGCCTGGCTGAACTTGCCTAGTAGCCACTCTGACTCTCACCCACCTCCACAGCTGCGCCCGGCTAGTTGGCAGTGCCGCCCTACCACAGGTGACTGTGACCTGCCCGAATTCTGCCGAGGAAACAGCTCCCAGTGCCCCCCTGATGTCAGCCTGGGGGACGGTGAGCCCTGTGCTGGTGGGCAGGCAGTGTGCATGCATGGCCGCTGTGCCTCCTATGCCCAGCAGTGCCAGCTGCTGTGGGGACCTGGGGCCCAGCCCGCTGCGCCACTTTGCCTCCACACAGCCAACACGCGGGGCAATGCCTACGGAAGCTGTGGGCGCAGCCCTGATGGCAGCTATGTGCCCTGTCCTCCTGGGTGAGTAAAAAGTATGGCTCCAACTCTGGGTTTTTGGGAGCCTTAGCCTCTCCCGACAACCCTCCTTGCCCTCCTTCCCACTCCCCAGAGATGCTATTTGTGGGCAGCTCCAGTGCCAGGGAGAGAGGACACAGCCTCTTCTGGGCTCAGTCCAAGATCTGCGCTGGGAGATCCTGGAAGCCAACGGGACACAGATGAATTGCAGCTGGGTGCACCTGGACCTGGGCAGTGATGTGGCCCAGCCCCTCCTGACTCTGCCTGGCACCACCTGTGGCCCTGGCCTGGTGAGCAGCCTGGATGGGGAAGGCCAGGTAGCAAGGGAAGCAGCGTCCAGGCCTTACTATGCACTGCGTAGAAGAAGCAGGCTCCACAGGAAGCTATGCCCTGGTCACAGGCAGAGCAGCTTCATCTTTCCCAAGAGCTCTGGAGGCCCATGAGCCGTGGAGGCCCAGCCCCAGTCAGGTTCTGTGGAGAATGATCTGTGGCCCTCTCCTCCCCGTGACAGGTATGCATCAGCCAGCAGTGCCAGCCTGTGGAACTCCTGGGAGCTCAGGAATGTCGACGCAAGTGCCACGGGCATGGGGTGAGAGCTGGTACCTCACTCAGAGACAAAATTAGGGGCTGTGGAGATGTCAGGCCTGTGGTCCACCCTTCACTTCTTAGCTGTGTGGTCCAGGCAGATTATTTACCTGTATGAGCTCAGTTTCCTCACCCATCAAATGGGTATCATAATAGCACCCACTCCCTCAGGTCTTCAAGAAGATTGCAGAAGCTCCGAGCCCAGTGCCCCAAAAGGCCACTTCCGCGTATGTGTCAGTTTGATCTGATTTCCTCTGACACAGCTCTCTAGTCTGGCGCTCTTTGCCCATCAGCCCCAACATACTGTCCAGTCTTGCAGGAGGCAGGGACATATTCCCAGAGTACAGAATCCTTCCACATCCTGTACCTTTAGGTCTGTGACAGCAACCAACAATGCCACTGCGAGGAGGGCTGGGCGCCTCCTGATTGCATCACCCAGCTCCGAGGTAGGGGGTTGGAGACTAGGTGGGCAAAGTGGCTTGTCCCTTACTCTCCTGCTTCCCCTTTCCATCTTCCTCACCCCTTCCTGACTCTGTGACCACCCCCCCAATAGCCCTTGACATTTTCTGAGTCTTCCCTTCACCCCCTGCATCCTGCTCCCTCCTTGGGGCAGGTTCCTTCAAACCTGGCCTCACCCACAGCAGCCAGCTCCCTGACCACAGGCCTGCTCCTCAGCCTCCTACTGTTGCTGGTCCTCGTGCTACTTGGTGCCAGCTACTGGTATCGTGCCCGCCTGCACCAGCGATTCTGCCAGCTCAAAGGGTCCAGCTGCCAATACAGGTATAAGCATCACCTCCCTGCCATCATGTCCTTCAGCTGGGGACAGTTCCAAAGCCCACTTGGGCAGCTCCTTGGACCACACCCACACACCTCCCTTCCCTACATGTGTCCAATGATGCTTCCCTGGTGGATCCCTGAGGGGAGGCTGGGGCGCTGGGGACATTTCCCTCAGGACCCCAGTGCAGTGCAGATTGGGACTTCTCCCTCAGGCTGGTCGACTTTTCCCCAACCTTCAATTGGAAACCTTCAATTGGCCTAAACCACACAGAGCTGCTCTCAAGGGCAGTGGAGGAGGGGCCCTGCAGGTCTCGGGCTGAGCTCTTGTCCACTTCGTTTTTCCTTGTGCTCAGGGCAGCCCAGTCTGGTCCCTCAGAACAGCCAGGACCCCCTCAGAGGACCCAGCTGATGCTAAACACTAAGGTGAGTCCCAGATGCCAGAGGAAAGGGGCCCTGCCTTGCCTGGCATCCAGCTTGGCCCCTAAAGTAAGGTGGGCATTGAAGGTTCTAGACTCAGAGAAAGCCTGGCATTGCCAGAGTCAGCAGCAGAGGTACAGACTGCAGCCTGGAGCAGGGAGGGGCTGTCACCTAGAGGAAGCTCTGCTGAGCTCTTAGCTGCCAAGCTGGTGGCTCAGAGAGGTGGGTCTATCCGTGCCCCTTGCCATGACTGATGCAGGGGACAAGGGGGTCAAAAGGCCTTCACTGTGCCAGGACCTGACAAGGCCAGGTCACCATGTGTAGAAGGGCGGGTGAGTCCCCTGGCTTGAGCACTTGCTTTGATGACAGGAGTGTGTGTTGGGGTGGCCTGCATGCCTGCCTCACCACTTGTCACCCCCTGCATGCAGCTGGTTGAGGCATGCCCTGCCCTCACTGCCCCTTGGGCCCTGGCCACCCCTGCCTGGCACCACTAACCCCTCTGTGCCCACGTCTGTGTCTCTGCTCCCCCTGCCCCTCTGTGCTGTCTGCTCCTCCTGCCCTCTCAGCAGGCTCTCAGCTTCCCGGCTCCCCCCTCCAGGCCGCTGCCACCTGACCCTGTGCCCAAGAGATTCCAGGTAAATCTGGTCTGGGCCCTTCTCTAGCCTAGGACAGGGGGGAGGCTTGGTGCCCAACTGCATTCTCACCCCTGCTCCCTGCCAGTGGTAATCATCATTAGGTGAACCGGGGTGCCCCCCGAGCCTTCTGACAGCCCCAGAAGCAGCAAAGGGTGAGCCTCCTTCCTTGGTCTCTGCCACCATCTGGTGGCCAGAGGCGGGACTGCAGCCTGCCAGGTGCTTCTCGATTGAACTACATCTTCCCCCCAGGAGGCATCTGCTGGCATGCACCTTGGCCCTGTATGCATGCCATCATTCTCCTGCCTTGCTGGCTGACTTTTGTCTCTTGCCTAGCTGACTTTGCGTCCTACCCCAACTCCTCTGGGGAACCTCTGCATGCCCAAGGCCCCTGGCTGTGCTCTCATGTCACTGCCCCTCTCTCTGTCCAGGCTGAGCTGGTTGATCGACCCAATCCCCCCACTCGCCCTCTGCCCGCCGACCCTGTGGTGAGGCGCCCGAAGGTAACAGTGGGGGAGAGAAGGGCATGCCTCTCCTCCCCACCCAGGGCTTTGGTGCTGGTGGCCGTGGCGAGATGTCCCCTCTGTGCCTGAGAGCACATATCCCAGTGGCGCCTGTAATGGTGTGGTGACAGGTTTGTTTGGAGACAAGGGTGAGCTGTGACGCTGCCCCTAAGCTGGTGCTCCCCAGCACCAGGTCATAGGGGTGGGCACCATAATGGCTCCCCAAACTGGCTCCTGCCTTCTCTCTCAGTCTCAGGGTCCTGCCAAGCCCCCACCCCCACGAAAGCCACTCCCTGTAGACCCCCAGGGCCGGTGTCCCTCGGGTGACCTGCCTGGCTCTGCAGCCGGAATCATTCCCTTGGTGGTCCCTTCTCGGTAGGTGAGGACGGCAACCAGGGGTGGATGATGGGGCCAGTGATTTGGAGAACGGAGCCTTATGACACTTTTCCCGGCTTCTTGACTCCAGGCCAGCGCCACCTCCCCCAGCAGCGTCCTCCCTCTACCTCTGACCCCAGCGAAGGTTCTGCTGCCTCCAGCTCAGGCTTAGGACTTAAAGAAGCCGAGTCCTCCAGGATGATGGGAGCAGCTCAAGCCTGAACTCCATCAGAGTGTCAAACGACATAATGGGAGACTCCCCCATTCCCCTCCCCACGCCCTGGCTTGAGGAGAGGCTGGGACTGGGCGGGGCCTGTGGAGGCTGCAATAAATGTGAGATCTTGAGAGCTCGCTGATCCCGTTTTTCTGCGGCGGGAAGCCCGGTCGCCCTTGCTGTGGTTCAAGGTACGGCCACCAGGGGGCGCTGCCTCCACAGAACAGGGCGAAACAGGGACAGCCCAAGTCCCTGAGTGGGTCAGCTAGTACTTGTCCGGGGATGCTCGTGGCTTGTTCCCGTCCAGGTTGGAATGACTGTTTGTGCAGTCCTGAGCTACCGAGAACTGTCTGCGCCTTGCCAGTCCTGGTTTCCAAATTCTCGCCCCCAACTCTGGCCATCACCCAGGGACCCAGGGACAGCTATCAGCAAAGCGGCCAAGCTGTCAGACTCGCTTCCCCACCCTCTGACCAGTCGCTGGGAAAAGTAGATCTAACTGGTGTTCCCAGAGCCCGGGAGCCGGGGCGGAGCGGGGCGCGGCTCTCCGGATCCCAAGGCCAAGCACCTGACTCCTCACCCTCCCCACCCCCACCTGAGGGCACAGAACAAAGGTGCTTTGTACCAACGGCAGCCACCTCCTCACTTGGTCGTTGGGGCTGGGGCCGCGTGGGCCCCTTCCCAGATCCAAGTGGCAAAGGCTGGGCGCCAGCCTCAAGGCAGGCACCTGCGAGGCAGCTAAGGCTCCTTAGGCGCAAGGGTGACCTAGAAGGTTATTCTTCCTTCAAACTATTCCCTAGATATGCAAAGAAAAGGGGCGATCTGTGCAGGCTGCTCCACATGCGTCGTGGAACTTCACTCGAGCCTCAGTTTCCCTGTTTTTATTTATTTAGAGACAGGGTAGCCCTATGTAGCTCAACTCATGCGGATCCTCTTACCTCAGCCTCCTGAGTGCTGAGATTACAAGTGTGCGCCACCGCGCCCAAATCTCCTAATTTGAAAGTCTCTCCTTTTTTTTGAGACGGTATTTCGTGTCTCACCTAGACTGGTGTTGAACTCGTTCAGCCCCAGCCCCCCAAGTAGTTAGCACCGCCTTCCCCGTAAACTTCTAACACGGTCTTTCTACCTTTTAGTAATGCGGATTCGAAAGTTGTTACAGGACCTACTCCCTCAAAAGCGTCCTGTGGAATGAGTCCCTGCCCCCGCCCCCTCGCCCTGTGCTGTGGCTCGGGTGAACCTGACGCTGGAGGCGGCGCCCCAAGGGTTAACAGAGTTGGCTCTGAGTGGAAAGGCGGAGGCGCGTTTTCATTGGTGGAAAGTTATCCAGGGGGCGGGGCCAGGGAGTGTCCGCACCCCACCCCCTTTCCGCAACCTCCCCCCTCCACTTTGTACCTTTCTCGCCCGGCTGCGAAGCGGGCCGGGACCCGCCAGGCCAGACCGGACCGGACCCCAGGGGCGATGCGGCTGCTGCCCCTGCTGCGGACTGTCCTCTGGGCCGCGCTCCTCGGGTCCCCTCTGCGGGGGGCCTCCAGCCTCCGCCACCCGATCTACTGGAACTCCAGTAACCCCAGGTAGCCGAGCCGAACCGAGAGAGCGCCGAGCCCGGCCCACGTTCCAGGTTGTGCGCGCGCTCGCCACTCGCTCTGCGCGGCGCCGCCTTAGCCCGGCCGCGCGCCGGGGCTCCTTTGTTTGAGCCGGCGGGGGGAGGGGGATGAGAGGGGGAGGGGCGAGGCCCGCCCTTGGTCTCCCCCCGCCCGCACGTGTTGGGGGGCGGGCGGGGGACCCCCCTGGTCTGAGGGTGGTCGGTGGAGCTCCGGGCCTCTGCCCGCCCTCCGGGCTCCGCCCCTTCGCCACTTTTTGGGGATCCCCAGCCTCGAGCTGGCTGGAGAGACCAGACTGACTGGGGGCAGAGGAGGGGGCTTTGCGTTGCAGAAGAGCGTGGGTTGCTGTCCGGCTCACCGGGCCTCCCCAAGGTGCTTTCTGTCCAGATCTCATTCGGTATCTGCTTACATCTCACTCTTTATGGCCCTTCTATTTCTATCCCGTCTCAGCCCTGCCCTTCCAAGCTGAATCACTTCTGGGCAAGTCGCTTGACCTCCCTAACCTCAGTTATGTCATCTGCAAAATGGGCTAATAATACCTAGCACCCTGGGAAGTCAGGCAGGCCAACTGAGGTCATGTATGTGAAAAGAGATGCAAGCCTTACAGATAGCAAGGGTTCTTTCACTCCTGAACTGCCTGCCTTTGAACCTTGGTATTTTTTGCTGTTTCCGTCCTCCTCCCCAGTTCTCCCTGCCTCTCTGCCTTCCCATCTGTTTTCCTTTCTGATTTTCTACTTCAATCTGTGACTCTGCTCATTTGTTCACTAATATTCAAGAAACACATCCTGTGTGCCAGGACCTGTGCTGGGTTGCTGGGACCAATGAAGTAAGCAGACCCCAGTCCTGCCAGCTGAGAGCACGGCCCCCAAGAGGCCAGGCCTCAAGAGGCCAGGGGTGAGGAACTCGTTGGCCCCAACTCCAGTGATGAGCATTATTGTTGTGCTCAGACTGATTCCTCTACCTTGTTCCAGACCAGTGCTTCTGAGTCATTCTAGGACCTGTAAACTTCAGGCTTCTCACCCTGAGGATACTCACTGAGGGGCCATGGATGCTTGCTGCGATTGCTTCTGTCCGGCCCGAGATCTGGTGGAAAGAAGGCTTACCCTGTGTTCTAGGAGCTCCAACATCTTCCTGGATAGAGAATCGAGACTCCTCAGGCAGGTGGTCCAGTGACCACCCACTGAGGGACACCCCAGGCCTCTCATTAATCAGGCTTCCTGAGCTGCATTGTGTGTGCGCTGCAGAAGGGGCATTTGGTACTGTGGTGGCTGCCCTGGCCCATTTCCCATCTATAACAGGCAGCACCCTGGGATGATGAAGGGCTCCCGAGAAAGCTGGAGACCCCAGAGTGTGCAGAGAGCTTCTCTCCATGCTTGGCACTTCTTGACTCTGGGGGAGAGCAAGAGGGCAAGTCAAGAGAAAGAGACAGAGAGAGCTCGCAGTACCCACTGCTGACTTCTCTTTTCCCATGGCATTCCCAGCACCACCAGTTGGGTCTTGGACTGGTCCTGAGGGTCCTATTCAGTCTGTAACTGCTCTGCAGGCCTCCGTCTGTCCCCTGCTCCTCTGGCCCTTGCCTTTGCACATCCATCCACCCAACAGTTATGGAGCACAGGTTCTATACCAGGGTGAGAAGGGCTGGTGGCAGTCACAGCCTGGAAGGTCAGGAGTGCTGGCAGCCTTGTCTGTTATCAGCAAGCCATGTGATATGGACACTAAGGCCCCAGTGGCTCTGGACCTGTGAGGTGATCATCAGACTGCTGCTTGAACTCTGCCTCAGGGGCAGGCAGTTGGAACTCAGAGCTGCTCTGTTTTCAGTGGGCAGGAGGGAGGCCAGCAGGAGCTCTGCAGAATTGTGCCCCTGAACCCCAGACCCCAGGGAGCTGGGCCATAAACCCCTCAACCTATGACACCTTGTACCTGCAGGTTGCTTCGAGGAGACGCTGTGGTGGAGCTGGGCCTCAACGATTACCTAGATATCTTCTGCCCACACTATGAAAGTCCAGGACCCCCTGAGGGCCCTGAGACCTTTGCTTTATATATGGTGGACTGGTCAGGCTACCAGGCCTGCCAGGCAGAGGGGGCAAATGCCTTCCAGCGCTGGAAATGCTCCATGCCCTTTGCCCCCTTTGGCCCTGTTCGATTCTCAGAGAAGATTCAGCGCTTCACGCCATTCTCACTGGGCTTTGAGTTCTTGCCTGGAGAGACTTACTACTATATCTGTGAGTGAAGGGGTACACGTGTGCCTCTTGGGGAAGGCATCAGAGGCTGAGGAAAGGCTGGGAAGGAAGGGGCCTTTGGAGCCCAGGCAGGGGCTGGCCAGAGTAGAGAGACAGAGGAGCTCTGCAGGGGATAGGGAGATGAGGGCACGGGTGTGCCTGATATCTGACTGTGGCCCCAAAGTAAGGAAAAGCCATCTGGGCCTGGAGCGAAGAGAAGCTGGGAGGGTCTGGAACTCTTCGGGGCATACAAAGGGGTGACTCCCCATGCTAACTTCTTTTTCCCAATTTCTCACCAGCTGTGCCTACCCCGGAGAGTTCTGGTCAGTGCCTGAGGCTCCAGGTGTCTGTGTGCTGCAAGGAGAGCAGTAAGTGGGAGGGGTTGTGTGTGTGTGTTGGGGGGGGTGGACAGGAGCCACCTCTGGGCAGCCTGAGGCCCTGGGAAAGGAGGGGAGCAATGGGGAGGAACCAGAGCATAGGGCTTTGAAGTGTTCAGGTGGAGCCTCAAGTTGTGGCTTCTCCTTCCCCATTTAGTCTCATGATAGGCTCCACTGCACCCCATTTGAAGCTGGGCCCAGAGAAAGGGGTCTAGAGAGGCAAGGTCCTTGAAGGCTTTAGCGGGACTTGTCTGTAGTGGAGGAGACTTCAAATTGAGACTATGCCAGGTGTGCTGGCACATGCCTGTAATCCCAGCACTCAGGAGGCTGAGGCAGGATTGCTGTGAGTTCAAGGCCAACCTGAACTGCAGAATGAGACCCTGTCTTTAAAAAAAAAAGGGAGGGTCCAGGGAGATGGCTCAGTGGAATAAGTGCTTCCCTGGCAAGCG
>NDGN011546280.1:0-15612 GCA_002564285.1 Tympanoctomys barrerae | reverse complement strand
TTTCTTTCTTTCTTTCTTTCTTTCTTTCTTTCTCTTTCTTTCTTTCTTTCTTTCTTTCTTCTTCCTTCCTTCTTTCCTTTCTTTCTTTCATTCATTCTTTCTTTTTAACTGACCTTATGATTTCTATAGAGGTTGCACTAGTTTACATTCCCTCACACAATGTAGAAGAGGTCCTTTTCCCCACATCTCACTAGCATTTGTTGATAGCTATTCTGACTGAAGTAAGATGAAATCTCAGAGTTGTTTTGATCTGCAGTTTCCTAATGGCTAAATGTGCCAGAAATCTTTTTATGAACTTATTGACCATTTATATTCTTCTTTGGAGAATAAAGTATTCAATTTATCTGCCCATTTGTAAAAATATGGTAATTTGTGGAGGGCTTTGTTTGTTTGTTTTTTACTTCTTTTTATAGCCTAGATATTAGTCCTCCAGCAGAAGAGCAGCTGCCGAGTTTTTTCCCCATTTTAGGTTACTCTGCATTCTGATGAGTGGGCTTGTTTTGCTTCATTTTGTTTTTATTTGTTGTTTTTGCTCTACAGAAGTTTTTAAATTTGATTTAATGTCATAATTTGATTCTTGGTATTATTTCTCATCCTATTAGAATCTTGTTCAAGAAGTCTCTGCCTGTGCTTATGGATTGTAGTTTTTGCCTATGTTATTTTCCAGCAGGTTCAATGTTTCTGTTTTTATGTGTAAGTCTTTGATCTATTATTGGTTTGATTATATTATCTCTCACAGGATGAGAGATATGGGTCTAATTTTATTCTCCTGCACATGGATAACTAGTTTTCTGAGGTCCATTTGTTAAAGAAGCTATCTTTTCTCCAGCCTACGTGTTTGACCCCTTTGTCAAGATCAGACAGGTGAAGGGATATGGAGTTGTCTCTGCATCTTCTCTTCTATGCCATTGGTATACTCAGCTTAGTCCTGTAACCTGGTGCTATTGGTTCCCCTAAATACCTGGTCACCATTGGCTATCTACCCATGGTTATGAAAGACTAGGTTGATAAACTCACATAAGTCATGTGACTTTCCTCTGCTGTTGGTGCATTGAGTTTTCTTCTATTTCTTTGGGGTGCCTTCTGCATAAGGGGGCAAGTGCTTCAGTGGGCAGGCTGGGGAGAGCAGGCAGAAAGCACAAAGGCAATCAGCTCCACTCCCAGTGTCGGGACAGGAAAGCTTTGTTCTGGAGAACCAGGTTCTCACTAGAGGTATGAGCTCTCTCCAGATTAATGATTCACTTGCTTTAGTCATCTGCTAGGAAATGTCACCATGTCAGTAGCACTGAGCTTGTGCTTGTGCTCTGCAGGGGAAAACAAGCAGCCCTTCTGGGTATAACATCCTGCCTGTGCCTCTCATTCCTTTTCTCTACCTGTCCATATAAACTGCCTTGCACCTTGGCTGCAGTCTGTTGTGCTAGGATTCACATATCAATAATATCTTGTCACTAGAAACAAAGAATATCCTCAATTCTAACTCATGAATTTAAGAAACACTATTGGAGCTCCATGTGCACTACTTGGCTTAGAGCCCTAATCCCTGTGAGACAGATGTTAATATTGTCACTGTGCAAACTGGGGAATAGAAATTCAGGAAAGTTAAATAATTTTCACAAAAGCAAACAATTGGTAAGGCCAAATTTAAACCATTATCTCCACCATTCTTACCCATATCCTTATACCATCTATATAGATATTAGGAAGGCCCCAAAGGATGCCAAGTGTTGTACAAGGAAAAAGTCAAGAATTTTAAAAAGGCATGGCACCATGAGCACTGGGGAAACTGGCTCCATGGAAACACAATTAGAACTCCTTCTGTTGAATAGGCCAGTTTCACTGTGTAAGGTAAAATACCCTTACCAAAAACAGACGGGCCTCTCACAAATATTAAATATTTTCTAGCACTTCTCACACAAAAGTTTGCGTAGTATGGAGGAAGAATGACAGCTTTTGGAATCAAACAGAGGTAGCTTTAAAACAGCTCTCCTTACTAGCTGGGTAAGTGCCTGACATCCTGAGGCTCAGGCTCATCTACAAAGAACAAGTGATTACCTTCTGGAGTTAGGATCAGAAGTAGTGAGACATACTTGATGTTTGAATACTGATTCTTTCTACTATATCTTTTAAATACTTTAATTAACAAATAAGAATATATGTGTCTATTTGGTAAACACAGAATATTAAAAAAAAAAATTAAATCAGTCTTTGGGCAGCCATCTTTCCAGGACATGCACATTAAGCTCCAATATTCCTTTAGGTATGAGGGGTTTTTTTTTGGTTGTTGTTGTTGTTTGTTTGTGTTTTTGGTTTTTTTGTGTTTTAGGATTTTAGGGAAGGGTTTACAGGGTGTTCCAGGTCTCACTACTAGATGGAACTTGTAATGATCCACCTGCCTACAGCCTCCCAAGAACTGGGATTACGTGCCACCCCGCCCAGTCTCAGTTGCTGTCTCAGTGCACCCTGGGGGCAGGGCCAGCATGGCAGGCCCAGGGATTGAACCCCTAATCTGCTTGCAGACACTTTAATCCACTGAGCTATTTGGCCAACCTTAGGTATGAGTTTAAATGTGATATGTCCTACTTATTAGGAATAATTTATTCAAAGTCTTTAAAAAGTAGTTCTTCAAAATATAAATTTCTCTTGGAATATTATATTTCCTCTAAAACATTTATCCTTTTACATAATCTGGAAGTAGATTAATTTATATTAATCACCATTACTGCATACATGAATTAAGGACAAGCACCAGCTAAGGCAATTTTGAACCTAACTACTTCACAGCATTTGCAGTGTTCTTTTGTCCCAGTAAATAGCACTAAGGGAAATGTTCAAATGGAAAAATATATCCTCACACAGAGGCCAGGGCAAAGAATGTGGACAAAAGTACTTACTTGTACTTTGATCTCCATTTGTCCATACTTTAGATAAAATACTTGCTTCCTTTTGGACCTAGAAAATGTAAACAAGTCTCCATATAAGGAAAAAAAGTCATTTAACTTTTAAAGCATGACAAACTCCTCAGTTCAGACTTGTGATAAATGTGTATGAGTTGTCACAAGGTTCTGACATTCCAGCTCTGTTCCTGAACTGCTAGCTTATAAAACAAAAATACTCTGATAGCAAAGATTATTCTGAAAGGTAGATCAAAAGGAAGAAATCAGACACTATGCCGGAAGGAACAACACAATTGAAGTTATCAAGAGCTTGAAGTAAGTATCATTTGATGAGGAAAGGTAAAAATGCAGTGTTTTAGGGGTTATGGGGCTTTTTTTTCAGTCTTGGTTCAAAAGAATATTAGTCTAAATCTATTTCTACATATAATAAATATAGTTGGGAATTTGTGTGGCAACTACTCCCTCTATTATATAACTTTAAAGATTTTAACGGCTATATTGACTGTCTTAAAGCAAGCATGACTTACTTTCAACTTCCTTAATTTATTGAAATACATGTATAAGTCAGTCAGTTGGACGTGGTGGAATACTCCTGTAATCCCAGCTCTCAGGAGACTGAGGTAGAAGGTTGAGGTCAGCCTGGGCTACATAGTGAAACCCTGTCTTAAAAATGAAATCAAAAGAAATATATGTTAAGTCAATCAATAGAGATACAATTTCTAGAGGACTTCAGGGAGTAGGCGAGGAAGAAAAGGCTTTAAAATTCCATGCGTTCATCTCTTTAAAGACAGGAGTACACTATCTTTATAATTCAGGAAGACTTTTCTAAAGTCATCAATTCTATAATCCAATCATCTAAACAACGTCTGGACTAAAGAAGCTGTGTGGCAAATTTTTCACTGACATAAACATGCCATTTATAAATGCACAGATTATTTGAACTGAAATGATCTCCAATAAAGGATACCTAATAGCTTGAAAGTTTCACTCCCAAATGTTTGCCTGGTTGTTTGTTTTTCTGACTTTGCAATTCTTGTGCATAGGCCTTTTCTCCTCCTAAATGTACTAGTTATAGCCAACTCCCTTTGCCTTGTTACAAGCCATGTCAATTTTTTAAATTTAAAAATAAATAAATCAAAGCAGTTCCTGGGTGGTTCACAAGTGGGTCACAGATGTCATTTCTCGCAAAGTATTTTGTAGCATTTTCAAGGCAGTTTCTGGTATTCCAGAAAGGGAGATGGCCCACAAAATTCCAGATTCCCAATTTCTCTTGAATGGTCAGAGCATCTGGTGACACAGGGTCCACTACCTTGCTGGCAAACGCATCCCAAATAGCCCACTGGCCTCGCTGCAGGTCCCCAGCTCTCTAGAGCCCTGGCCATACCATACTACCCATTCCCAACAGGGCTTCTGATGCCAGGCACCACTTCCACTGTCTGTTTTCATTTATTATTATTATTATTGTGTGTGTGTGTGTATGTGTGTGTGTTGTAATAAACAAGAAAGTAACTTCTTTCTTGTGCAAAGAGTAGAGGACAAAGAAAGGAATATGAAGCAAGTCAGGTATTGGGCCGAGTAGGGTGGGCATATTTCTTGGGCAATGAAGATCACTTCCCCATGATTAATAGACAAAGGGAGTCTATGTTGAAAGAACCCACTTAACCACAGTCAAAAGCTTGCAAGGAACAGAACATAAAAAAAAGGTAGATGCTTCCAAAAATGTAATTATAGGGTGTGGTGGCGCTTGCCTGGGATCCCAGCACTTGGGGGGCTGAAGTAGGAGAATTGCCGCAAGTTCGAGGGAGCCTGGACACAGTGAGGTCAAGGCCAGCCTGAAGTGCATAGCAAGATCCTTCCTCAAAAACAAACTAATTGCATACTACACGGGAGGACCATATTTCTTTTTCTAACCCACTGCACTCATCTCTCTGACCTAACAGGCCTTGTAGGCATCTGAGTTTGTCTCCCATTTCAGAAGCACACCCCCACAGCCCACCCAATCATTTACACCCCCCACCCCTCGTGGCCTCTAAGCCTGGAGGCAGTAAACACAAAGTCTGTCCAGACCAGCTGTGATTCTCCACTTCCCTCCACTTCCTGCTCTGAGCCACAGTCTGCCAAGATAAGGGCAGAACTATAAAATTCCAGCTCCTGATCTTTCCTCCCACGGAGCCTCTCCCTGTAGGCTCCTAGTCAGACCAGGTGCCCATATAATGATTGAGGCCTTGCTTTGCCTCACTCTATTCATTTCTCAAAGTCACAGACCCTTGCTGCAAATATTCCAGGCCGATCTGCACCCCTGATCTAATGGGGGAAGGAGCAGGGGCCTGTTCAAGATCACCAAACCTAACAGAAGCAGCTGCTATCCATCAAATGCAACAAAATGGCCAGCAGCTGCAGGACGATGCCAAAGTTCCCAACCTACCAATTTTAGGGCAAAGGAGAGGGTGACCCAGATTAACAACGTCTCAGTCAGATGTGCATCCCCAGAGATCAGGTTTTCAATATATGTTTGCTGAACACAGACTGTGGTTCTCTTCTCTCTGGAACATCAGACTCCCTGTCATCACCTAGCTCCAAGCTCTAGTAATATTGCCAGGTTGACTTGCAGTTGACGAAGTGTTTCCACATGATTGTGCTCATCTGACTTGAACAGGGAAATGTAAGGTATGTAGAGCTTTTTATAGCGCCTCTCCAATTTATGGAAGGGAAAATAGAGCTTGCAGCTCCACGTGACTTACTCAGGGTCAAAGAATAAGAAGCACTGGGCCCCAGGTTTACTGTACTTTTACCCAGGACACAGTGAACGAAAAATATGAATTATGAAACTGCAGGTCTTTATAAAATACAACACACTAGCCAGAAGAGGAGTTCTGTAATAAAAGCAGTATTAAGTAATCAGAGAACACAACTGAGTAAAAAAGAAACTAAGACTTTAAAAATATTTTTATATAGAAATATTTTACAAAGATTTTACAACACAGCAACTCATTACATCATACTGTAGAAAGGTGAAGAAAAAAGAATAAACCTCCAAGATACAGAAAGTGCACGTATTGCAGTCTCCGTGAAAGTGCATGAAAGGTTAAGGCATGGTACCTCGCTGGTATTGGCACGTTGTGAACAGACTTGTGACAGTTTTTAAAAATAGACACAAACTTTTTTTGGTCTATTCTTTTGAAGGAAAACCTTTTCTGCAATTCTTGCTGTAGAACAATGTAAAGATAACATCTGGACATAGTACAGTAAAAGTGTTCTATCTGAGTACGTAAAAAGTCATTCAAATAATTTCTAGAAATAAACTTTCCCAAGTTAGGGTATCTTTGTGTATGTAACGTCCAAGGCCCACTGTCCCACGGTAGAAGAGAGATATTGTGAGTGATAGTGGCACAGGTCAAATTAGGATATCACTCCTGTAGCTTTTAGCTCCTAGTTCCTGCGGTCAACCTATTGGCATATTCGATCTCTTTATGCATCCACTGCTTTATAAATGTATTTCAAGCTTCGCTTCTACCAGTGGCTTACACGATAGCCATTTTATGAAGAGCTACGTATGCTTAATACAACATTTTGCCTTTTTTATAATAAAAATATGAAAGTGCTCTCTAAAGTTAAACCATAAATGCTATTAGAGAATTCTAGCCAAGCATTTCATTTTTCTATACTTTGAACCCCTTAGGACCGACAGGATCAATAAAGGTAATACTGTTTATCTAACAGTAATCTTTCTGCTTGGGGAGAACATGTGTTCATAATGTAACTGATAAATAAGACACAAATCGAGTAAATTGGCCAGGTTTGAATAAGAGTTTAGGGAAGACTGACATCTGAATTCTAGTTCAGATAATAAATATCTGTCAAAGAATAATTTAATTCACATGTTTACTGTTTAAAGTTAAAATTTCATTGACTCAGAAGAACAGAAAAATTCACTTTAATCAATATGGTCTCCCTATACTGATGCATTTTCGTTTTCTTTTTTCTACACCTACATGTAAGGGAAGTTAACCTGCTCTTGTGTGCTGGTTTAGATTTCCTAACTAGCTCTTAGCTCCTCAGGCATAGCTGTGGTAAAACCAGAGAGAAACACCCAGGCATTTATTGGAATTCTGAAGTACAAAAAATAAGCGCATGGGCTCGATATAATCTAGTAACAGGGATAGCAACAGTTAAACTGCCTCACACATCAGATGCATTGGCTTGATTTTCTTCTGAAACTTCTTTTTCCTGAGAACCACAAGCAAAGAGCTGGTTGCCCAGAGTTTTGTGGGCAAATCGGAAATACATAATGTGGCCCATTGCCACGAAGGAGACCGAAATCAACACGAGCAGGCCGAAAGCTTCGGGGTTGGGGGCGAGGATGACCATGATGAAGTGCAGGAGGTCGAGCAGGTAGTTCATGGAGTTCTGCACACCGTTGATGATGCCTCTTTCGGACTCAATGACATTCTCTTGTAGCAGCTGTGTCACAGTTAAGTCAAAGGCCCAGAGACCTGCACAGTCAAACATGTTTTGTAAAGACTGAACTTTTGTAAAGACCGAATTCATAGTCATTATGCAAAATACACATTTAACCCAACAACACGCAGGCAATATGAATCATAGCTTTGCCTGATAGCATTTTTCATGAATAATGCGTTCTTCATTGTTTGAAGAAATGCTATTTTTACAGATACAGACTGAAATAAATCTAGTCTACAAGCTTAGTTTATTTTTCTGATTAATCATACCACCAAAGCAGAATGCTGAAGTTAGGGACTGAAGAGCCATAATACTAATACTTTTAAAGTTTAAAATACCCTAGTACATTACTGTGGTTAAACAGTAAGGAAACTTTAAACTGTTGTTACATTTATTGCTGTATAGCCCTTACAATAAATCTGTCTTGCTTGAATATTAATGTCTTTGATAAATTAATGAACTGCTTTTTATCACAAGATAAAAAGGTTTCATTTTAAAACTACATTCAGTCAGATATTCATCAGTATTCCATTAATGATTACATACATTTTGCTTTTAAGAAGTCTACATTTCTTCCAGAGCTATAAAATCCATTTGTGGGGCAATGTAACAAGTACATATAAGCTAGAGAGGACTTTTGAAGGATGTTCTTAATAACTTACGTGCCTTTCAAAAAGCACAGCAAGGGCAAGCGTGGTGACGCAGACCTGTAATCCCAGCACTCAGGAGGCTGAGGCAGGAGGATCACCACATGCTTAAGTCCAGCCTTGGCTACATAGTTCATTCAAGGTCAGCCTGAACTATATAGGAAGACTCTCAATAATAATAATAATAATAAATATTAATATATAACAAAGCAAAACACTACCTTCTTTATGTTAATCTCATACAAGTATCAATATAGATCCTTTCGGTAGAGTTATAACAATGTGAAACTTCTATACTACATGGCAGTATAATTATTATGCCTAGTATATTTTAAAATAAAATACCATTTGAAAAAATAGTTAAGGACTAGCGGTGTAGCTCAAAGGCAGAATGCTTACCTAACATCTACCAAGTGCCAAGTTTACCGCATAGAACGTGCTGGATTTTCCACCACCACCTTTATTAAAAAATCTCCCGTTTAAAGACTGGATTCTGTACATTAATAACAGATGTTGCTTAAATTAGGATCCAGGAACTATTTCGGATCATCTGGTGATGCATTTTCTGTGTCACCTTTCCAAAAGATTCGTCTGATGACCACACAAGGTGTCTCTTACCGATTCTAGCAGCAATGACGCCTGCGAAAAGCAGGCTCACGGAGATGATGGGCACCGGCTTGGGGCTGATCTCCAGGATGGCGGCCCCAGATTCAGACCTGTTGGACATGTGCATCTCGGTGGGGAAGATGGGCTCGGGTATCCTGGTGGTTGTGGACACTGGTTCTCCTTGGGTGAACCTGGAATGAGTAACTTCAAAAGGAGAAACGGACAAGTCCAAGGGGCTTCCGGGCATGAACACTGAGATCACACACAGGATGAGACAGGAGAGCTGGGCCCAGCCTGAGATCAGACCGGTCCGAACCAGTCCACACTTCCGGCGCAGCCAGGTGAAAGCCACCGTTCCTATGATGCCGGCGACGGCCGAGGCGCCCATCAAGATGCTGAGGACGGACCCGCTCAGCCCCTGAGTGTAGGCATAGCCCGTGGTGATGCAGTCAAAGCCCAGGACAGTCATGTAGAGGAAAGCAAGACCCAGGCCAGCCAGGAACACCGGCTGGTTGTAGTAGGAGACCCATCCGTCTCGGAAGGTGCGGAAGGGCTCTGCTATCTGAGATGCACAGCTGGGCTCTTGCTCGCGTTCAAGTTCAGGAATGTTGGGGGTTTTCTCACCCATCAGATGGGTGCCCTCCACGGGTTTTGGCTCAGTATCTGTTAATTAAAAAAAAAATCATGATTTGGGAGGAAAGTATGGAGAGAAAAAAAACATTTTACTACTTTTTCATTTCCTATCCCCCCTGCCCCGCCCCGCGTGGGTATCCTTGGTTACTGCATGTCAAAATTCTCTTAAGAAATCCGGCTACAGAACAATTTCCAAGTACCACTTTTGTGGAGCAAAATAATACTGAGCTCTTTCTTTCTCTTAGAAATTATACTCCCTTTAAAGTACCTAGCAGGAAAACTCATCACATAAGATATTCAATTGTCTGGGATAATAAAGAACCTTATTAAGATCTACTAAGACCCCCATGCCCACAAGCCAAACTCCCTCTTCGGTTGAAGTGCTCCTCCTTGTGCTTTCACCCTCTCTCACTGTCCTCTGAATTCCTTGGCACCCCAAAGAATCCCCTTGTTCTGTTTTTCTCTCATCATCTTCCCATGTTTCTGACTCATTCTGCCCAGCTAGCACTCATCTAATTGTCTCTCTGTGTCTACCATTAGTGTAGAGAGTCAAGGATCTCATTCCATCCCCTTCACATTCAGCCCAGAATTATTCCCTAGAACCTCAAAGGTCTGGTTTTGCCTCATCTATCAAAATGGTATGTTTAAAGCTTTCTTCATCGAGAATCAGACCTCATACTCTGAACCTGAAAGGACGGTTTGCCGTGTCCCATTACCTCTATGTACATTCAGCTGTTTCAATTCAGCTTCCTCTCCTTTAGGAGCAGCTTTCACAGCCAGGGCAGGGGTCTTCTGGTAGACCTTCCACAGCAGAAAGTACTCCACACACATAGACACCAAATTCCACCCTGAGATGAAGCCGCAGCCAATGACTGGGGACCCAAACGTCATAATCTGACCCACAGCCATGGGGGCCAAGATGTTGGTGAGCTGGTCAATCCTTCGAATGGTAGCGTTCATGTCTGCAGGGGTGGGTGGAAGAGGCAGGTAGGAGTGCAAGCCCATCAAAGGGAGACTGCCGTATACATAACAGTAGTGACAAGCCAGGAGCACAGAAGGCCCAGGTGCAGATTTCTAAAAGCACTCTGTGAGCGGGCATGCTACCAAAAATTTTATAGTTTGGGGAACAAAATTTCCCCCAAAGTTGTTTCCTTTGGAATTTTGGAAATCAGTTGAACATTAACTTTTTAAAAGAACACAACAATAACTCTACTCATTTTGATCACTACTTATTAAATATGTAAGTCAGACACCATTCTCAATGCTGTAGCATGGTCACTTTGACATGCGTCACCTTCCACCTGGAGCGCCAAGGCAGCTGGCATGTGACTGTCTGCAGATACTTCCCTAACGTTCATCTGGTCCCCTCTAATAAGTTTACATGGCAGATGCCAATAGAGAAGAGTGGAACACGTCCAAATAGGTCAATAACTTGAATAAAAAATAACAAAAGAAGACTGAAGTCTTAAAGCTACAGAAGCACATCACAAATTATTTTAAAGCTGGTATTCTTGTACTATCTCAGTTTTCAACTACTCATAGAACTTTCCAGAGTCACCAATTTTGATCTTTTAGATAACAGTAAGTTAGTAATATTTAGATGTCAGTACAAGTGTGGTATCACAAATAGTTTTTATTTTTCTGAAGCAGAACAAATTAAATTTATTTTATTGTTTATTTAAAAGAGAATAAGCAACTTTAAAAACAATACAGAGTTTCAAAAAACAAGATAATAGATTAACAATAGTAATTAGATTGTGATTGCTATTTTCAAAGTAGTGCTCAGATTACAAGAAATAGGCATGAAAGATTAATCAAATAGTATAAGTACCATCCATTCTGAATATTTCTTTTAATAAAAAGACCTAATCATTTTCCTGGGAACAGCCTGGTACTGAATCCATCTTCTGGAGTTGGTGGTGAATTTAGTAGTACAATATGTGCTTAGCATGTACAAGGCCACAGGTTCAATTCCCAACACACACACACACACACACACACACACTTTCACACACACACACACACATAGAATCAGACTTCCCAATAAGTAACCTTTCTCTTTACAAACTTAACACCTCTTTTCATATGAACATAAGTGTGTCCTCATTTGCTTGTTTTAACTGTTTTGGCTACAATTACAACAGACCATCACATAAATAATGATCATTATTATAAAAGGTATATTATATTTTATAAAAAGATATTTGTAAGGATTTGCTGAGGAAATAGTAGCAAATAGGTTTGTCTGCTTCAAATACGAAATTAGTTTCAATCAACAGAATTCAGACATGAATGTCCTGCTACACTTGACCAGAGCCAACAAGCACATCCGATCTGACTTTAGAACAGCTGGCAAGAGAATCCTCCCAAGGTATCAGTACCGTGATCCATAAAGCAAATAGGAAAGAAATAAAGCAATGGCTGCAGCACAAAGTCTGGGAAAGGAGTGAATTTCAAGCAAGCTAGATAGAACACATGGTAAAAGTCAATGTTTTAATAAAGTATTAAATTAAATGCCTGGAAAGCACCTATCTTACGGAACAGATTCATTAACAGTATATATGTTTCTTGAAAAATATTTTTCTTGGAGCATTCCAAACTAGAAGGTAACAGCTGTACTTTGCACTGAGATTCTAGCCTTCCTGGGGAAAACTGCTTCTGTTCTTTACCCTCAGTAATGCAGCTTCCCATTTTAAAATTATTTCAGAAATCGAGAAATGCAGGAATAAGGAAATGGGAGCAAGTAGCATCCAGCGTATAATCTTTGTTCTTTATTTTCACATCGTTTACCTCTGTGCACACCCCCAGCTTACAGGAGTGATACCACGCAGCGCCCTAACCTGGGTTCCTAACTCGCTGCGAGCAGCCTCCGAAATCAGCCTGTGCAAACACACCCCACGTCCCATAGGAGCAGGGGCATCCGGGTAGGGAAGGACGCAGCCCCAGGGACCCACAGGAGCCCAAGCCTATCTTGCTCCCTTTCTCTCTTTTGTTCTTCCTTTATCTGCCTGCTTTCTCTCTGTTCTCCTTTAACCCTCCTGAGGCAGAAATAACAGCAAATTCCATAGCTGGACACTTGCTGACCCTCAGACTGAAAGAAAGTTTCTGTGCTGTTTTGCAGTATAGTGTTGAGTGAACACAAATGCTGAGGCTGAGCTTTCAGGAAAGAAAACACCAATGTTTTCCTTCTCTGGTCTACTAACCCCTGCTGCTGCGGGAGAGGAAAGCCCGCTGCTTAGGAAAAGTTAACTTAGAGTGGACAAGAGTTCAACACACAGCACACTTCCTTTCTTCAACATGAGAACTCCCGAAGGTTAGAAAATAGACTGCTTGGCTTAATGTTCAACTCGGTGATAGTTCATGACATAAATAGCGATAGCCAGAAACAACTAGTCACAACTTTGCTGTTCTGGGACATCAGTTCACAATCAGAAAGAAAAGTTCTTTCAATTTTTAAATTCACGTGTAGGTAGTAGGATCAGCTAAAAGTTTTGTGTAGCTTTCTCTTTCACAAAGCTATTTTACAAAGTACAATATGAGTAGATGTTTAAAATAGACTTTAGAGACTCACTATGAGTTAAGAAATCCAGATAAGAACATGACAAGACTTTCCTGAAATACATAAAATATATGATATAATGTTTATTTCTTTATTTGGTGCAGGGTCTCACTGTGCAGCTCAGACTCAGAGCGATCCTCCTGTCTCAGCCTCACCAGCGCTGGGATTACAGGCATGTGCTACCATGCCCAGGAGCCAGTACAGCATGCAGTACCAGGGATCAAACCCAGATCCTTGCACTTGCCAGGCAGGCACTTAGACCACTGAGATATTGCCCCAGTCCTCCCCAAATATATTCTAACAAATATAAGTGTGGTCGATTTTTAAAACATATCATTTTGTACGCTTTGAATTTTAAAACAAAGGCATATTTTACATGCTTAAAATAATGTTCAAAAAGAAAGTAAACAAACCAAAAAGGAAGAAGCCTTATCTTTTCTTCTGTGTAAGAGAGATGTACAATTATTCCTTCTTACAATAATCACAGAAAGAAATGCCAATGAGTATTTTCCACAGTACAGACTCATACCCTCTCCGTATCCTCTCCCCTAAAGCCAGTGTGGATTTCTATCTGGATTACACCATGCTACCATACTGTAACATGGGGCTTGAAGCCAATAATTCTTCTAGGCCTTCCCCAGACTGTGTTCTCTTTCAGTCAGCAAGAAGTCCAGTCAAGCCAAGCTGCTTGCAAACCCTAGCACATAATCTTGCCTTCTGTGCCCTGAACAAGGCACTTAAGTCATCAAGAATGGTTTTCTCGTCCGCCAGGAAAGTTGAGCAATGTGTTTTCCATACTCATGACCTTAGTGACCGACAGAGTTCACTCAGCTGATCTGCCCGGTGGGCAGGTGTACCCTTCGTCCTCCTGTACCTCAGCTAGATGTCCATGCAGTTTGTGTCCATGTGTCACATGGGGAGAAGGTGAAGAACACCAAGGGAGCATGATGTAATGGGCCCAAGTTGCTTTGTAAGCTCTCCTCATTCTTTCTTTGGCTACTTGTGTAGGTTCTAACAATTTGCAAGCGTCATTTTTAAAGGCTTTTTTAAAAACAGTAATTATATTACATCCCCCATAATGTAAGTTGCAGATTCTAACTTTAAAGTAGGAGGAGCTAACTGCTAACTAGGGCCTCTCCTATTAAGTTGTTTCCATTTGATATGGAGAAAAATAATATCCAAAGTATGATTCTTAACTACAGTAAAAATATCCATGCAAAATATCATGCCAGATTTTTGTTATACATATTAAATAAATATGTAGGAATAGTCAATAGAATTTTTAGAAATAAAAGGAAAAGTTTCAAAAGAGATGTTCTTCTGCTTGCCTAGTATGCTTAGTATTAAAGAGGAGTTAACCATCCTATACATTCACACTGTAATAGATAAATCTTAGCAGTAAGATGGACAATAAAGAAAAAAATTATGCTTTCAATTTATTGTTAAAACATACTCAGAACAATAAAAATAAAAAAGGCTGTTAGCCTCATTTATTGTCACTGATTTAAAGTAAATCCTAATAGTAACTTAGTTGAAAAAGAAAACCAAATCACCTGCTAATTTGCTCCTGTCCTCTCCCGCCACAACGACGATCCAGTCCCTCTGGATTGTTATTGCAGTCGCAGTACTGGCCAAGTTTGCAATATTTGCAATAGTAATGATCATGATATAGCAGGCAGTCTAAAGAATTACAAGAAAAAATGGAGTTAAAATGCCAATTTGTCACACTGTATGTACTTCACGATGTCAGATAAAACTGTCTTTGTTACAAAATAGTAAATTTTTTTATTTTACTTCATATATAAGAAATAATTTTCCTTTGTATACATAAAACAAGTAACAGAGGTCAAGTTAAAGTGGTCAGAATATTATTACTTTAATCTGCATCATCTGTACTATATGTAATGTAAAATTATAGTAAGCATGTGAATACCGTTTTCAGAAAATGGTAATATAGTAGTGTTTTCAACATTTTACCCACAAATATCTCCACTGGAAGGATAATGAAGGAGTACTGAAAAGACCTGTATTTAAGTCAGAGTTCTGACCCTTTCCTGTTGCATAATAATGGATAATTGACAAACCCTACTTTGTTTTAGTTTTGCCAGCAGTGAAATGCAGGGACTAGACCTGAAGATTTCATACTGTCCTATATCTGTAATATCAACCCAAATATATACACAAGATGATTCAATAGTGACACACATTCATTGTTTTCCACTACACTCCACCACTCCCCTCTTTCCTATTTGGGGATACAGTTGATATTCTCGAAGAAAATTAATAATTATTATTGGGAGACTACAACAATGACTGGCTAATACATATGCAATATATGGACATTTCTTGTGTCATGTGATTAATTTACAGAATAAAAGAAAATAACCTGAAATATAACAACAGAATTATATAACACACTCTTAGAAATGTCAAAAAAAGTAACAAGACAAAATTTAAAGTCAAATGATACTTCATGAACACCTGCTAAAGGTAAGACACAACAAACTATCAGACATGTTATGGGGCACAGAGGAATCAATGATTAAAATGTCACCTTTGCAAAAGAAAAAGCCCTTCTATGGTTTTAAAAAGGTTTTCATCATTATCTCTACCAGATAGTTAAGTTTCTATGCTCCAGAATCTCATGGAATAAGTGTGAGTCATTTGTAGGTAAATGAAGGCACCTTGAGACTAGGATAGTATGTGAAATAAATAAGATCATAAGGTTAGATAGTGTTTTGTTTTTCTTAGATGAGAAATCCAAGGTCTTTAATATATATATATATATATATATATATATATATATATATTT
>NDGN011546269.1:4804-23064 GCA_002564285.1 Tympanoctomys barrerae | reverse complement strand
ACCGCGGTTCAATCCCCCAGCACCACATGCCAGCCAGACCCGCCCCCTGATGGGCTGAGCTGGCCATACAGATAAATAAATAAAATAAAAACTTCAGCTTTAAAAAAAAAAATAAATTAATTAAAAAAAATGAATCAGCCTGTACATCTGTTTTTAAAAAGAGATTTTAATTTCTCCACCATTTAGTAATATGTAAAATAAGCTTAAACACATGGCCACTACTTGACAAACAAGATCAATACAAGCTTTCTTCGAAGCGCAGATTTCATCTCAAACAGAACTCAGAAATAGCCCATCAACCTGATGCTAAGTTGGAGTAAGCTTATGATGGCTCAATTTCTGTTTTCATTCAGGACTCTTGGACCTTATTCCTCATCTCCCTTTTGAATATTTAATGTAAACATACACTCTTTGCCATAATGAAAAATTGGCCACACATGGATTTTATGTAATTAGGCATTTTATCTGGATTTGAAGTCTCCTGAGGAGGTGAGCTGATAATCTGTTGAAAGCAGCTCCTGTCTCAAAGAGCTCTTAGGTAAAGGGTAATAAGAAGGTGTACAGGTGTGGGCCTGGAATGTCCCCCACAGGAAACTATAGAAGGCTTGCATCAGTTTTCAGAGATGGGTTTTAGAGAGTGACCAGATTGTGACGGGTCAAGAGGATTCATGACCTAATGACATCCATTATGGGGAGGTGGTGGGAATGTGAGGACCTGGGGCCTACATGGAGGAAGTAGGTCCCGGGGGTCATGCCCTGGCAGGGGGTGTCTGTCTGCTGCCCTTCTTGGCACTCTTCCTCCTTCCCTGTCACCCTCTGTCCCTCCAGTCTGCTTTAAGCTGATCAGCATGACCACCATATACTCCTCACCACTACGTCCTGCTTATGAGCCAAAATAAATCCTTCTTTAAATTATTTTTTTTCTCAGATGTTTTTGTCACAATGACAGGAAGCTGACTAACACAACAGGTAAAGACAGCATGTGGAAACATGGGCCAGATGCTGTAATACTAGTAAAACATGGAACTATACCTCCTGGTGGTGTGGCAAGATGGTCTCCGGTAAGAACATGCAACCAACCTGGCCTTAAAGTTAACCTAATCTTGTACAAAGCAGAGGGTGAGCGAGAGACACAGATCAAGAGGAGGGCAGGAACAAACTCAGGGGTGGAGAAGTCAGTTTTGGAATGGAGTTTGGGCAGAACCCTGGTGACAGTAGCCCTGGCAAGGGACACCTCTGTGCCTGGGATTTGAATTGGAAAGGTTTGCAGGCCACTTGAACATGCCCAGAAAGGTCATAGTGTTCTATTTGTTCCTACTTTTAGCATGGAAGCAACACGATCACTGTCCCTGGCTGTAATGATTTATTGTTATAGTCATCCAGGGAGATGAATCTGATTATAATTTAAGAATAAGTTATAGAGGCAGAGAAAGAAGAGATGGGGGCAGGAGGGAGTTGTCAGTAGTCCACCACAGTGATCTAGATTTTATGAAATAAATGCCTTTAGTTGACAGCAAGGAAAATCTGCCTGAAACAGTATGAAAACAAGAATTAATAGAAATTGGCAACAGATCAAATACAGGGCTGGGGGCAATGTATGTATGGGGTCAAGAGCAATGCAGAGGTTTGCATCTGGCGACAGGTGCTCGGGTCGCAGTCCCTCTTACTCCTCCCCCCAGTGTATTCCTCCTGCTTGCTTCTCTCCACTGCTAAGGATTCATGTCCACTCTGTGGCCAGTTGGCTCCCAATTACCTCCAGGATTCAGCCCTCTCTTTAGCTCCAGGGTTGTGAGGTTTACATTCTTAAAATTACTTTGTTTTTAGTAGATGACATAAGAAAGAAATGGGAATCCCCCTCCTACCCATACCTCTACCTCCCCAGTTCTCTTCCCCAGTGGCAGCTAATCAGTTCCTTGTAAATGCATATGAATTCTTTTTCTCCCTACTGCATTCTTAATGGTAGTGTCATTTAATATTATAATTTGCTGAATTGCTACTAGGTATCAGGTAATGTCCTAGGCAATACATTTTTATTATTTCTAATCCTAACAAGGGTCTTGCAAATGATTATTTTACAGATGAAGAACACAAACATAAAAATCTCAGTAGTTTATACAAATTCAACCAGCCAATAAACAGTAGATGTGGGTTTGAATCTATAGTGTACAAACATCCTAGAACTACTTCCTAGACTTGCGATTTATCTTCAAAAGGTTCTCACTTTCTTTGTCCCCTCTCCCTCCCAGCCAGAGCCATTCCCACTCCCTAAACCCACCACTTCAGATCCCTGATCTCAAGAACACCTCACCCCACCGCACCCCCATAATTTCCATGCAGAACACACAAGCCTAAATGTGAGTTCATATGTGAAGTACTTGCCTCTACCTCACACCTGCTCACAGGATAAGGGTCAAATGCCTCAGTAGCAAGACTAAGGTCACAGTTTGACCTTAACCCATGTTTTCAGCTTCATGTCTCAGCATTTGTCACGGACCCCTTGCCATGTGCCATAGACTGAAAATACTCCAGGAAGAACCTTACCTAACTCTTCTATGCTTGGGAAAACCAGCACTTATTTGGCCCTGCTACTTAGGACTATTCCGTATTCTGACTTCAATCTTTTCAAGTCCCAGATTCCTACTTCACTTTGGCATCTGCTATCTGAAGATACCCACGCATCCTTGTAAGATATTCCTCTTCCTGTGTACCGTTCCCCCTGTCCCACACAGGAGTGCTTTTATTGTAAATCATCTGGAGCAAATTGTGTCACGACCTCCAAAGCCCCTAATGTAGAGCTCAGAAGTGCCTTCTCTGATATATTTTCTGACCTCCAGGCCTGGGCTAAGCGCTGTCTCTCTCCCCCTTGCTGCCACAGCCCCGAGATCTCCGCCATAGGGATCATCTCGCCCTTGCCTGGCTGTTTCCCTGCCACTTTCCCTCCTACTGCAGCCTTCTGCTCACTTCCTCCGGACAAGGGTGGAGCCCAGACACTTCGTATACAGAGCCAGAAAATACAGTTCATGTGCCATAAGTCGACGGATTATCCATTCATCTTTTATTCTCTAGCACCGTGTGTAGCACATAGTAGGGACACACGAGGTTTGTTTGGCAATGGATGAAGTTTGCTGATTTTTCCACAATCAAATTACTATTCAGCTTTTGTCCTCAGATTTGTGTAATTGACCAGTAGTTTCTCCTTTAATTCAATGCTATCTATTCATTCATCTGTACTCTTTCCCATCCTCTATCCCTTCATTCCATCCATTTAAAAAATCTTCTAAAAATCCCTTCTCAGGTCCAGGCACAGACTAAAATGAATCCTAAATTCCTACAAATGGTTAAATTAATCCCTCCATTTTCCCACAGTAAATGCACTATTTTTTTCATTAACTTTGATGTCTTGTCTTCTGCTCATTTTAATTTCTGAAAGTTTCTCTCTGCTTGGTCTCATCAGTGTCATGGGTATTTATTTAACAGGAAGTATGTCATAAATTTGAATTCTTAGTGCAACAGAAAAATATTTAAATAACAAAATAACATTAATACAACTTTCAAAACAGTTTATATTTCTTAAATTTAAAAATAACTTTAAATGAAAGACAACATTTTAGCTAAGCTCTTTTGTTTTAGTCACTTACTGTTTTATAATAATAAGAATTATGCAGTAATTATGTGCTATCATTTACAAGTAAATGTTATGCTAATATATGTGCCATTTAAATGTAAATATTGAAAACAATTTGTAACTCAAGACACACACTTCTACAGTTCTGATCATTATCATGGCTTTTGTGCTTGGATCACACTAATTCTCGTAATTACCTGCTGTTCATTGTACGTATGCAGCGTGAAGAGTGGCTTTTGAAGAATAAACTCTTCTTCCATATCAATACCCATCTTAGCCTTTGATGCTATTGTATCTGACATCATCCTAACAGGATCAAATTCAGCAACAACTGCAACCTGAGAGAGAAAGCAGGGCCACTCGGAGCAAGGTACAAACTATTGGTGCAACACTACCCATATCCAATGCCCATTAAAATTAAGAAATTTTCTTAGAGATAGAACCTAAGAGGCAAAGACAGAAAAAAAATATTTATACCAGGCCAGCCATAGAGATCCACAAAGCAGTTAAAACATATATAATAAGGGCCAGGTACAGTGGTACACGGCTGTAATCCCAGCACTTGGGAGGCTGAGGTAGGAGGATCATTGCAAGTTCAAGACCAGCCTGTGCTACAAAGTGAGCTCAAGGCCAGCCTGAATAGCATAGAGAGACCCTGTCTCAAAGAGACAGAAAACAAAACAAAACAACACTCCCAAACACATATAAAACAAAATAGGAAAATATGATACACGGTATATTATTTGTTAATGATTAAATAGGTACAATTATGATTAATTCCATACAAAATTTATCTTTCTGATAGAAGTCATAACATATAAGACATGCATATTCAGCCACTATGAAAGTAACACTAGATGGAAAACAATCACTTTAATTTCTCAGTTAATGGTCTATGGCTGTGGTAACAACCTCAGGAAGCTTTCTAGAAAGCCCACTCTGCTTAAGATGGCTCTAGAACATCCTGTGGCAAAGCAAGCATGCCAGCAGTCTTGGGAAAAGCAGCTGAGCTTCCACTGTGCCAGGCAAGAAGGTTCCAGAAACCCCTGTATGCACCACACTCCTTCTCCTGCAAACCTGCAGTCACGTTAGCACAAACGGCCTTGTCCTGTGTGATAATTCAGACCTGCATCTTAATGAAAAGAAGCTCTCATCTTGCAAATTATATGCACTATTAGCAACACCTGCCTGTTAATTCAGAAAGCGAACAAATAGCATAAAGTAAATGGCATTTTAATGCCACTTAGAAACTGTAATGAAATAACTGGAGGTTAAACAGACTTTAATTATTACAGCTTTCTGAGCTAAAATATCTTATATTATTCTAAACACTGATTACAGATAATGGACATCAACATTTCTTCTTTCAAAGGGCTCACAAATAAAAGGATTTCTAGATATATGGTCTCTTAGTTACCAAACTTATATTTTGAATCAGAATATGTTTACTAACTACGACATTAAGTCTTGTCCCTATAAGCTATGGCATATAATTATTTGCTAATGATTAAATAATTTGAATTTTATTGGAAATAGGATAACTAGGATTTACATTCCTATGCTGTGAATTTATCTCCATGCTCCATTTTGCAGAAGAAGGTGGACGTAAGATTGTATGTATTAATACTGCATCTGTAGCATGTGTCTCACCATCTCCTTGGTATGACTCTTATTTGATGTTTACTGATTATTGTGATTTTGGAAAGAGTACTTTGCCTCTGTGCCTCCTCAGGCTCCTCTTCCATAGCAGGGGTTCCAATAGTGCCTGCATCACAGGGTTGCTCTAGAGGTCATACCAACTGACAGTGAAGGGCTTTATACTTAGTAAATCTTTGCATATGTAAACTTGCATTACTATAAACCTATCAGGCAGGCAATGTTTCTTAAAAAATTAATTATGCTTATTGGTACATTTTAGGTATAGATAATGATCACATTCATCATAGGGAATTTGTAACTGTACATGACAGAACTTGATTCTTTTTTCAGGCAATATTCTTCTTCCACTTTTCAGATGAGAAAATGGAGCTGCAGATAGCTCCTAACCTAGGTTATGCCAGGTGTGGGGACACCAGAGGCTGAATTCTTAGCCATGACGTAATGTCTTCTTATTGACACATGAGGGAAACCAGGTGTTCCTTTCCTACAAACTGGAAAATGGTGTCAATGAAGATTTTAAAACTTGCAAGTTGCACTGAACACTTTGCAATTCTGCAAAACTAGCAAGTAAAATTGTTTATCACATTTCCCGAGTTCTTGAATTCCTGCTCTTGCCCTCTACTGTAGACATTCCTCTACTTTTACTTGGTTTTTTAAGGCAAGGTAAGGAGAGGCTTTCATTTCTGCACAAAAGGATACTTTTTAAAAAGTGGCTTTAAACTTGTCTACTGAAGGTGGCATATTTCCAAGCAGACATCCCTAACCCAAAGAGGATTATCTTGCTCTTCCACATTTTTTAAGGACAATAAAAGCCCTTGCCTAGGGTTTCACTGTGGTAAATGGATAGTCTTCAGCTAATAAACAAGAGGTGATATGGATGCATTTCAATCTTGAGAAAGCTTTTAAAAGTTGCTGATAAAATTTTTTAATATACTGAGAAAGTAGAAATAGTTTGGTGTAAATCTAATTGCTCCAAAGATCAGTGTCCTAATTTTAAAAAGTAAAATTTTATATAGCAGATGTCACAAGCCAAGCCCTAGTAATAATAATATTAAGAGCACTTAGAAACTTAAAAAAAAATCGCCCTTGAAAAGTTCCAAATTAAAAGCACCTGCTTCCGACGGGCTTCAAGTCTCCTCTTTCTCTCTTCATCCTCATGGGCTTCCTGAAGGGCCACTTCTTTTTGCTCCATCAAACGCTTTTCCAGTAATGCTTGTCTATACTCAACCCTTCAAGAACAACACACAGGAAAGTTGGGGAGCATCATAACAACAGCCAGGAGAGAAGACAGGCGCAAAAGCTACCTCAAAGGGGAGGCCAGACTCGTAGCATTTTATTTGCTTTTTATTTGCTTCTGGGTGATTTTTCACAGCAAGTAGTAAAAGACAAGTGTGCACAATTCACAGTAATTCTAATAACCAGGGAAACAGGAAAGCACATGGGGTTAAATCCAGTTCATTTCATTCCTCCTTGAAACTGTTTTATTAACTATAAACTCTGTTGGCTGCCACAGATGCAGCTAATCTAGCCTAAGAAATGACCAGCCTACCCCTGAGATATAACAATTTTCTTCTGAGAAGTTTTAACACAATTTGAGATAATAAAAAATGCTACACTGCTTATGAAACATACATGTCATAGAAAGAAAAGTAAAATAAATCCCTATAATAATATGCCTAAATTGTTTTGCTTACTAGAACTTCAACTTTTTACATTTTGTCAGCTATGCCCTTTTCTGAGGGGGGATGCATTAAGAAATTCTAAAAATTGCACTTTGACATCTGTAGATGGCAGCAGAAACATGGCTTGCCTTAGTGCTTCATTTCCATCGCCCTTAACATTATTGGATACTAACACACACCAATGTAGTTACTGGCTTAACACCAGAAGCTCATTTGGCCATTCCTTCTGCCTGCTTTGCAGCAACCTTATTTACTGTCTTCTTCCTCAAACTATTTTTCACTTGCATTACAGAGATAATATCCATCTTTTCAAAAAATTAGGCACCTGAGTTCTGGGGGAGTGTTAGGCCATTGGCTCTATCTTCCAGCATTGACAGTTTGCAGTTAACTCTTTGTGCGTTTCCAGTTATGAATGTTTTCTTTAGCGCACACACCTGCACTTTCCAAGGGGTAACTTCACCAGACCCTTTGTATCCTGGAGCCAGACTTACTGTTTACTATGTGGCAGGTTTGTGCTAAGCACTTCCTATGTTTTAGCTTAAGGAAACTTCACAACAATTATGTGTTGGAGAACCATTTTTTTATTTTTTATTTATTTATTTTTTTTCGGAACCGGGGCTTGAACTCAGGCCCTTGCACTTGCCAGGGAAGTGCTTATTCCACTAAGCCATCTCCCCGGCCCCTGGAGAACCATTTTTATCCTATTTTCAAAAAAAAAAAGAAAAAGAAAAAAGAAACAGGGGCACAGACAAATGATATAACTTTTCCAAAATTCCATGTCTAATGAACAGCAGAGCAAAATATCAAACCCAACAGGTTGCAGAGCCCAGGCCTGTGCCCCTGTGTCCTGCCTGGTTCAGTGCCGCTGTGCTTCCCTCTTCTATCTCTTACCTCCCATTCCATGGACTTCTGAAGATGATACACCTGATGATACAAACTAAAACAATATATAATGCCTTGAGAGAGGTACAGGTAAGGCCCACTGGAGCAGGCAAGATGACCATGAGCTGCGGCTTGGGCCATGTCATTGCGAGCTTCAAAGAGGAGGCAGCCTCTGTGCCAGGTGTGGAAGATTAGGATCTGACAGGCAAGGGGGGTGGTATAGAGGAGAAGCCACCTTCCAGGCCAAGAGAAAGCATAGACTGAAGCTGGGTGTGGACGCTGCATTTCCCTTCTCCTGGTCACTGAAGCCCAAGGAGGAGAAGGGCTGTGTGTACTGAGAACACAGTGAGGGAATGAGGAGAACACAGTGAAGGAGTGAGGTATGGCAGACAGAGCCACAGAGGCCCGGGGGGCTGAGCCTGGCAACACATAGCTTCCTGAGGAAGACACTCTATAAAAACTGGGTACTTGTGAGCCAAGCGGGGAAGGAAAAAAATGAAGCATGAAGTAGACTATAAACCTTGCAGGAAATCTCCCCTCTTTGAGGGTCACGGCCATCCTCTGGATCCTCTCCGACATCATGAGTCAGTATAGAGAGACCACAAACCAGCACGGTCCTCTCTCCCCTTCCCCCATGTCATGAGAAACCGCCTTTCTCATTCTCTCCATTGTCACTAAGGCATGACACCACCTCCCTAATGAGGTTCTACTCAATTTAAGCACTGAGTACACGCTAAGTGAGCTACTGTGAAGGTTCAATTAAAAGATTCTCTGGGATTTGGCAATTACCATATGCTAATTTTCAGTATCTTCAGAAAGTTTCTTTCCCTGTGAGATATGTAGGCTGCTTTGTTTGCAACAAAGTTTTTGTCTGCTTTATAGAAAAGTAATGGTTGTTCTTGCTTGACTAGAGAGGAAGAAAGCGCCAGTGAGATCAGGGCCTTTCCACCTGTGCTGTGGAGAAGGCAGACTCATAGTTTACTTTTCATGTGTTCACTTAACAGGTATTTACTGATCTGAGCGCCTCATCAAACATGGTGCTGGGCACTTGCAGTTACCATGGCCATGGGAGATGTGCTCCTGTTCTTGTGGAACAGACAATCTAATTGGAGTACAAGGGCTGGCCAGAGAGCTCAGAGGACTGAAGCACCTGCTTAGTCAGAGCACAGTGGCTGGGGTTTGATCTCTGGTGTGCCGTGCTGCGCACCCCTCGCCAAGGGGGTGTGCTGAGATGGTGATGGAGACTGTGCATGGCGGTGGCCTGTGCCTCTAATCCCAGCTCTTGGGCGGCTGAAGACAGGAGAATCACTATGAGTCCAATCTGTGGAGTGAGACCCCATAGATCCTGTACCAAATACATTAAAAATAAATAAATAAAAATAATTGGAGTATAAGACAGAGTGTTACAATATAGGTGACTTGGGCTATGATGGAACAACAGGGCAATGGCCAGTGGAGGAGCCAGAGTTTGGGGCAAAGCATCTGAGAGGTAGAGCTCTGAACTGAGACTGGGAAAGGAGCAGGGATTCACCATAATGAGTGCGCGCGAGGGGGACGCAGAGTCTGTGAAAATGTGTATGAAACCATTAGGCGACAGCATGATATATTTGGAGGACTGAAAAGATGCAATACGACCAAAAAATGAATGCTGACAGAAGGGCTCAAAGAACCTTGGCTGAAGGGCAAAAGGCGCCTGCATAAGCAGGCTTTGCGAGTCTGACGGCCACACTGCGATCAGAGCAAATCTCTCTTCCAGTATGGGGGATGAATGGTAAGGAGGCAAGACTAAGGGTGTTGCACAGCCAAGAAGAAACAATGAAATGACACCCAGCATTTGGAGGCAGATTTATTTATTTAACACTGGCTGGACACTGGTAAGGAATCAACTATGCTTCAAAATGTTTAAGGCGTCAAAGACTCAGGGAAGGAGGTTTTTATGGGCTTACAAGCAAGAAGCAGAGTACTTGGCTGTCCTTGACTGGTTCTTCCAGTATGCTTCATAGTGACCAGCTGTGTGTCACAGGGTCCATCCATTTCTAGGAGACAGTGATAAAAGGAACTATTACCAGGGCAACTAAGAAACTGAAGTGTACTAGTTGGGGGGGCATCTTCTGTTATACTTCCCCTCTATTTTAGTTTCACTGGCAAAAACCACAGCTAGCCAGGGAGTGGTGAAGGTCTAGGGTATGCCTGAAAAAGAACAAAGATCGAGGAGTGTCATGCTCTGAGGTACGGTGCCGTCCTGCAAACAGAGCCCTCAGGTTTCAGCTGTGCATGGACTGGACAGCATCCGGAGTGACCACAGCAGGGCATTGAGTGTGTCATTTCTGCACAGTGAGCTTCAGAGGAGCTGTCTGTTCCAGGTAAATTTCCCATAAATTCAGTAAGACTCCGGCATGGTGGATCTAAAACTGGATTTCTGAGTTTAAGAGCTGGTAATATGGTGTGAGCAGGGTGACTACAGGTATAATGGGTCTTTCAGCTAAGTTTTTATGGAGCCTGTTACAAGCTATTTTTCTTTAACTTTTCTAGAGCTTTGTGGCCTGTATATTGTATGTAGCTTTTATTTAATCTAGTTTTTGAGTGAGCTCTGCTGCAAATGCAAGCCCATTGTTGCTGCCAATTGTCAAGAATAGGCTGTATGTAGGGATGATGTTTTACAGCAGGACCCTGTAAACTTTTGTTGCCCTCTCAGTGTGGGTAAAGAATGCTTCAGGCCAGCCTGAGTAAGAGCAAATGAGCATTAACTTCATCTGTGTTCCTTTAGTTCAGAGCCAGGGACAGATTCTGAAACCTGAGCTGGCCGCAGGGACATGGGTGCCAGTACTGAGGCTTGAGCTTGCAGAACATATGTGGGGGGCAGGCCTGGCTACTTTTGGGAGCACTGGATGAAGTATTTTCTGGCTGGGGTTGATGTTTCAGTCAACTAGATCCCAGAAGAGGGTTCAGGCCTCAGGATCAGATTGTTCTGAGTGTAGATTGGGCATTGTAGGTGGCAGGTTTCCAAACAGCAGCAGGAGAGTTTTGAACAAAATAACTTTGCCCAAGGTGACCAGAACATATCTATCCTGTTGGATTCCATTGCTAACAGCTATTTCCATCTGTAAACAGGGTGTGTGTTCAGCATCTGGCAAGGGAATCCATTTTTAGTGTCTAGTCAGCTCAAAAACAGTTCATCAGTTACTACCAGACAGTCATGGTGTGATGGGCCTGGCTTGGTGGGTAGAATTGAGTGGTCCTTAGTTATTCATGAGGTCCAGCACCACATGGGCACCTAAATTACAGTTAGGTCTTGGCTTAAGGTGAGCTGGTCAGCTTTTGTGGTCAGCACAGAGACTGTTAGAAAATGAAGGCAGAGAGGAGAGGCAGTCCTCAGTCACTAGATTCAGATATTTGTACAGGCAGACCACTGGGCACTCCCAGAGGCTGACAGTCTGAATAAGCAGCATGGCCTTTGTGAACTCAAGGATCCAGATTCTATGGAAGCCAGCAGCTCCAAGAAATTTGTGGAACTTCTTTCTTATAACAAATTTCTGCCAGATACTGTAGTAGAGTTTTGTGTCTTTCCAGCAGGCAGCTTGGGTATCAATAATCAGAAGTGCAAATGATATGATATTTGATGTTGGAAAACCAGTGAGGTCAGCTGTGAGTTTTTCCACAGAGAGTAGACAAGGTTTTGAACCTATGGGAAGTTGAATCCAGGTCAGTTGAGTTTTTGAGTCTAGAACTGAGGTCTTTCCATTTAAAGGTGCGGAGGGGCTGGCTGACAGGAGCCACCTGAAGGCATTCTTTAGGTATAGGCTGGTGCATCGGCAGGCTGCGGGTGGCAAAAGACTGAGAGGGCCTTGATAGGTCAGAGATCTTGACTGGGCAGTATTGTCTACTAGGTTACTTTACAGCCAGAAGAGGTAAATTTTAACAATTTGACAGTCTATAACACAGGTGTGGGGGGGATTGCCCCAAATGAGACAGAGAAACAGGCTGTCCCAGAGAGAAGGTGATGGGAATTTGGCCAAATCTGTTGGTAGGGCCTCTTCAACAATAGTGGAAGAGCTTTTAACCCCTGTGACACTTAAGTCTAAGTGAGTTGCCACTTATCTCAGGATCTTCCCAGTTGAAGGGGTTGTGGAAGCAAGTTGCAAGCAGAGGCCCAGAGTACTTTAGGTGACTGAGGTGTGGCTGGAGGCCTGTGTGCTTCCCACAACATAGCACATTGTCAGTGGGGGCCCAGAATTTAATCACTATGGGAGTATGGTAGGTGGTCAGACCCAGAGGTGAGTCTTTGGCTCATATCTCTAGGAGGAGTGTTTTCAGAACTTCAGCACTGTAGTTATCTGTCTCAGGCTGGGGTAGGCATCCTCTTCTTTTCAGGAAATGGTCACAGTTAAATGAGAGGGAGGCTGACTGGCTTGGTGACAGGTATTCATGTTTGGTGAGATGTCCTCCCCAGGCTGTAAGTTTGTGCCTGGCAGAAGGGGCAAGAAGTAAGAGTCCCAGTTGCCCTGGTAACTTAATTTGACAGAGGGGACTTTGAAAGCAGAGAGTTCTGTCCTATTGTCTTCCAGGAGCCCTGCCTGGCCTAGTCTGAGCCCATCAGACTGACGAAAGAGTTGTAGTTAGAAGGGACTGCCAATAGTCATCTTGGGTGGGTGTTAGATGATGCCAACTGATCAGGATAGGCACATAAGTGAAAGGCTCTAGAGAGAGGGCCTCTGTGGCCAAATTCAGGCAATGGCCAGCTGGAACTGGTTCAACTGGCAGGAAGTAGACAAATTTGGAGTGGAAAGTGAAACTATAGATGTTGGCAGTAACCACAGTAGCCAACACAGCAACAAGGGTACCAGAGTGGAATTCTCAGGAAGAATGGGCCTCTTTTCTTTTCTTTTTTCTTCCTTCCTTCCTTCCTCCTTTCCTTCCTTCCTTCCTTCCTTTCTTTTTTTCTGACTAGTTTGCTTTCATTTTCAACTCAATAATCTCAGAAAAACTATTTTCTCTGCAGTAACAAGCTGTGGATTTTGATAAATTAGTTCTTATCTCTGACTTTCTGTGTGTCATGTACCCTTGAATGATGATACAACAGAAAAAGGGTGGATCCCCTCAGAGAGAGACCATTCAGATGCCTGCCTGGCCGTGCTCTTGCGGGACTTAGCTAAGGATGTGAAGCTTCTATTGTGCCGTGTAGCGATCACACAGAAGCACAGGTGAGGGCCCAATCAGCCACGGAGACCAGTGCTTCCCAGTCTTGGTGCACAGATGGAGCAGCCTACTGCTTATGCTGTCTGTTCCACTTGTTCACATATTCATTCAACAGGCACTCAGAGACTAAAACTTTCCAACCCACTTCCCTTGAGGGTTGTCCTGAGTAACAAGAGTTGCTCAGACTCCCCTTCTGCTTGAACTGAGCAGGACTCACAGACAGAGTAACTGGGGTGCACCTGGGGGCCTTTCCAGAATCAGGCAAGCAGGCAGACAAATAGACAGACTGCTTCCTCCTCCCTCTGAGTTCTGATGAGCCACTTAAATGGGGATCCAAGAGTCCTCTTCCAGACCTCTAAGGGGACTCAAGAAATCTTAAAGGTATACCTACCCGCTAGGACCCGGAGAAGTCCTTGCTCTGTCTGTGAGGGCCACTACCAGTGACCAAAGAGATTACCCGTCTTCCCAGCTAACATACCAGATGCTACAGTAAGAAGAAACACTGACACGACACCCAGGATTTGGCATATTTATTTAATGTTGGACAGGCACTGACAAGGAATTAATTATCCTTCTAAATTTCAGGCCTCAAAGGCTCTGTGAGGGAGGTTTTTATGGGGTTGCAACCAAAAAGCAGAATACTTGACTGTCTGTGATTGGTTCTTACAGTATGCTTCACAGTGACCAGACATTTCTAGGAGACAGTATTTATAGGCACTGTAACAGGGACTATTATCTGGGCAACCAAGCAACTGAGGTAAACTGACTGAGGGACCATTTTCTGTTACACTGTAACTCAGACAGAGGTTCATGGCTTCCTGATCTAAGGCAGAAGGAAGGAACTTGTAGGAGAAATTATAAATTTGAGAAACATGAAGGAAATAAAATAAATAAAAATGTTAGCTTATTTTATGGGAGAAAGAAAATGACAGGAGAAGAATTTAAGGTTTCTGTGTTCCTCTAAAATAGGAAACCTAATAACTAAACAGATAGGAGAAGAAAATGTGTTCAGTTTGGACTCAGGGCTGACTACATTAAGAGCTGGGATAGAGAAATAGATGGTAGATGCTCAACATCTGTCTCTTCTAAAGTCACAGAGACAGATGCCATCATTCCGCATAAAAATCACAAGAGAAAGTAGCCCTAGGATTGATTCCCAATGAAACAACACTTAAGAAAGGGGTGAAAGAGGGGGGTACTATTTGGGAAGCAAGGCGCATAAGTGGTCCTAAAAATATAAGGAAAATGAGATCAACAATATCAAGTGCTGGGCCAGTGAGATAGCTCAGTAGACTAAGCACCTGCTTAGGAAAACGTGGGGACCATGGTTCAATCCCCTGCACCACATGCCACACCAGCCCTGCCCCACCCCCACCCCGCCCAGGGCAGGCCGAGCCAGCCACAGAGCCCAGGCCTGGTGGCTCATGCTTGTAATCCAGCGCTGGGGAGGCTAAACGCAGGAGGATCACCATGAGTCTAAGCTGTGTGGTGAGACCCTGCAACAACCCAATAAACTAAAAAAAAGCAAAGCAAAAAATCAATGTCAAGTGCTACATAATTTAAAATAATTGTCAGACTAAACAGCAGGGGTCATTGGTGGTCTAGGCAAGAGCAGATGGTAGAGAGGTGACTGAAGAACCAGCGAGGAGAAAGTGAGAGAAGCGGCGTAGACAATGATGTCACAACACCCAGCAGGCTGCGGAGTGGAGGCACGGAGCAGCGCGGGAGCGCATGAGGCTGACCAGAGTCACAGTGTCGCTCAGTGATGAGCAAATTCATGCTGGGAAGCTTAGAGATTTGCAGGAGAAAACGTAAGGACAAAAAAAACACACTTCATTTTTACAGATGCTGTGGTGTACATGCAAACAAGACTTCGCTGAAAACGCAGGAACTCTTAGTGCTTCCTCCTGTTCTGGATAGAAAAATTTCTTTGCCCAAAGAGAAGTGATGCAGAAAAGCTCTTGGAGGAAAGCCAAATACTCACATATTCATGGGAAAAGAAAATACCAACACAGTAAAGCCAATCATTTGGAAAATTTTCCACATAAATGCTTTCAGCCATTTGAGGTAGCAGATTTTCTCCAAATTAAACCGTTGGTATGAAAGTCAATGTCAGGAAGTGGCTAAACTCAATAGTTTTTATGTTGTGCACTGAATTCCAAAACGGGAACCTTGCATTCGTTTCTCAGTCTATTTTATGCTCCCTGAGCCTACAAAGGTTGAAAGAGCTGCGAAAGAGGAATTTTCGGCTTGTCTTGGGGGAGGAGAAGCATCAGATTGTTCAAAAGCAGCAGCTGCTGCAGAATCAAGCACAGCATTAACAATAATCTGAAAAGGATTTTATTTAAGCCTCCAGGCCTGTGCGTAGTTGAAGGGACAGTACACTTTCATGTAGCAACGGAGTATTTATGTATCACTTAGGAGACTTTTTACGACTGTACTGTGCTCTCAGGAGTGAGTACACAAATGTAAGTGGCTTGAAAACACCTTGTATTTCCGTGACAACCTCCCTTGTCTTCAGCGAAACATCAAAAAGAACTATGTGAGTTATTAAGCACAAAATCAATCCCCTGAACCACATGCCACAAAATCTTGAACTTTCTCCTCTCTGGCATTACAGGTAACTTCGGTCTAAAAAAATACTACAGCAACCAAAAGAGATGGGGGGAAACTTCTCAAGAATGGCCACTGTTGTCAAGTATTACAATTAAGAAAAATTTAAGGAAGTTGGTTTTTAAAAAATAAAAAAATTAGGGGCCGGGGAGATAGCTCAGTTAAGTAAGCACTTGCCTGGCAAGCCCAAGGACCTGAGTTCAATCCGGTTCTGCAAAAAAAAAAAAAAAAAGAAAGAAAAAAAAAGAAAAAGAAAAGAAAAAAACAACAAAAAAACCCTTCTGCCAGGGGGCCTGCCCCTTAGCTCATTTCTTTAAGTGGCTGCTTCAACAAAGCAGTAAGGCTTAGGTTGCTGTGGTTCGATCCCCACAACTCAAGCCAGCCAATCATGCCCTGAAGGCATTCAGAGCAAATAAATAAATAAATAAAGCAGTAAATAAAACATAGGCTAAAGAAATATCTGAATTAGGGCACTCTAACCAGTACTGAGTGCCTCATGAAATGTTTCTGGCAGGGATCTGCCCCACTGAGTTAAAGGCTATTTATAAACTTGTATTCAGGTTGAAATCATGAATCCAATGCTAAGCAAGAAACAGGCTCGCGCTAGGAGAGCTCCTGTCAGAGAGGCCCAGTGGCAGCCGTCCTGGGAGACATGTTTCCACCTGTTGGGAAAACCGTTTTTGGCTCAAGTTTTATCCTGCAGATTATTTTTCTCACTAAGCAGAGGGAATCCTAAGACAGCAACATCCTGGTACAGAAAGGCATGGGCAAGAACAAAGAGGGCTCAGAGCACTGCAGGCAGCGCCAGGGACAGACGAGCCCGAGCCGGACCCGACAGAGGCCATTCTTCTGGCTTGAAGTGCTCTCTGGGTCCCTTGTGAGGGTAGGATCCCCATTCTTTAGCTGATTATTAGTTCAATCAGTCAACATACTGCTTTTACGCACTTGGTCCTGGCTGCCAAGCACTCCGTTCTAGGTGCTAGGATCCCACAGTGGAGGGAAAAAGCAGAAGAAAAGAAATTTCCTACCCTAGTTTTACATAATTTTTAATTTTTAATATATAAATATGCCTAAGTTAATGCTGATAAAATACAGGAAGTCATTCCTAAGTTATTTTTAATTGATCACAAAGCCAAATAAGAGAGTTTCTTCCTAAATTGTTATAGAATAATAGTTCTCAGTATCATTAGAATCACTAGAATTATGAAAACTCCCAACATGTGGGCCTCACCCCTGCTATTTATATCAGAATCTGGTGGTAGGGGCTAAGTACTGTCTTTTTTTTTTATTTTAGGGAAAGGTCTACAGGGTTTTCAGGGTCTCACGACTAGATCGGACTCATAGTGATCCAACCTGTTTTACAGCCTCCCAAAAGCTGGGATTACAGGCATGTCAGTCTCAATTGCCATCTCAGTTCACCCCAGGGGCAGGGCTGGCACAGCAGGCCCAAGGATTGAACCCCTGGCCCCTGCACCTGCTTGCAGGCACTTTAATCCACTGAGCTATTCGGCCGGCCCTAGTACTGGCATCTGGTTCAAAGTTCCTCTTAACAAGCAACTGGTGCTGAGAACCAATGCTGCAAAGCCCAGTGGTTTCCAAATGTGAAATTACATCAGAATCACAAGGAGGGTGGTGGGCTGCTTAGCCAGCTCCAGAAACTCTGATCCCAACATACTGAGTGGTCCTCAAAACTCCATCTTCAAGAGACGCTAATGTCTCAGGCTCTCTGGACTGAAAGCCACATTCTGGGGACTATTACACAGAAAAAGATACAGATTAGAGGGACTCTTTCTGAGTATTGTGATCAAGACAAAGCCAAGCACAAATTACCACCTCGAGGGGGCTTATTTCTGTTTGTGTGGCTGAACATCACAGTTATATACCACAGGAATGATTCACACTAGAAATTTCTGCTTGGTGCTATTGATATTCAAGAGCAGGATCTTTTAACCCTGTCCTCCTTTACCTTGTGTGGCCCCAGCTCACGTGAATGACAGCTTCGTTGACCTTCTCAGGCTCAATGTCAGTGATGGATAGTAACATCCATGGCTGTCACTGAACTCTTTTCTATCCCTTCAATGGAGGAAACTTCTGTATCCTGATGGCACTTGAATCCTCCAGGTTACTCACCCATATTTCCAGAGTCTATTCAGTGAAGTCAAAGAAAGATTGATTTTCTTTGAGGAAGAACTCAAAGAGGAAGTAGCTCAAAGGCATCTTAGCCTTTAACAGGAGGTATGGGCCTCTTTCTTTCAGAATAGATTTTGTAGCCACAGGGGGTTGGATATTTTTCATAGTGGAAGCAAAGACCCATAATAAGAATGAAGGACATTTTTCTGTTGTTTAGGAGCAATTTCAAGCTAGCCTGGACTCACCTGAGCTGGAAGTGCAGGGATGTGCAAGTGCTGAGACTGAGACAAAGACTTATCCAGTGAGTCCAGGGGAAACAGAGAAAGGTGTGAAGAGGGAGGTACTAGAATAATATCTGATGACACTGTTCAGCATCAGCTCCTTCTCTCTCCATCCTAACAAGTGCTGTCTCACGTTCTCTTCTCTCTCTCTCTCTCTCTCTCTCTCTCTCTCTCTCTCTCTCTCTCTCTCTC
>NDGN011546268.1:0-12642 GCA_002564285.1 Tympanoctomys barrerae | reverse complement strand
GGGGGGGGGGGGGGGGGGGGGGGGGGGGGCGGGGGGGGGGGGGGGGGGGGGGGGGGGGGGGGGATGGGTAGATGGATGGATGAATGCATAGATGGATGGATGGGTGGGTGGATGGGTGAGTGGATGGGTAGGTGGATGGGTGGGTAGGTGCATGGGTAGATGGATGAATGAGTGGGTGGATGAATGCATAGATGGATGGATGGATGGGTGGGTGGATGAATGAATGGATGAATGGATGGATGGATGCATGAGTGGGTGGGTGGATGGGTGGGTAGGTGGATGAGTGGATGGGTAGATGGATGGATGGATGGGTGCATGGTGGATGGGTAGATGGGTGGATAGGTGACTGGGTGGATGGGTGGGTGGCTGGATGGGTAGGTAGGGGATGGATAAATGGATGGATAGAAGATGGATGGATCGATCGATAGATAGAAGAGGAGATTTCTAGGGGAAGTAGCCCACAGTGTTGGAGACTGAGAAGGCCCACTGCAGGGTGTCTGCACACTGGAGACACTGGAGTACTGGCAACATGGTCCAGTTCAAGCCTGAAAACCTGGGGATGGCAAAGCTGGTACCCTTGTCAGCCTCAGGTGACCACCAGCCTCCTGTGTTCTGGGATTAGGAAGGACCTATCAGCTCCCTTTTCTGCCTTTCACCTGCTTGGCTCCCAGCTGATGAGGTGGTGCCCCCACCCCCAGTGCTCCTGTCTCACATTCTAGCTCTTCTGGACATAAGCAGAAAAGATGCTCAGCTCTGCCTGGAGTTCCTCACCTGGGTCAAGCCGACAGCTGACATCAGCCACTGCAGTCTGCTTCAGTGATTGCTCCAAGTGGGTATGAATTGGTTTCTTTCTCTCCACAATATCCCGGTCCTAATTTGATGTTAGCCTGGTGGTGGAAGTAGTGTGTATGTTGTCGGGGTGGGGGGTGGGGGCAGATGTCATGTCACATTGCAGGAAAGATCAGTATCATTGCTAAATAAAATCCATGACAGCCATGGACAAATGGAGTCAAACTGTCGGCCCCACCGAGAAGACTGCCTTGGGGAGCTCCTCAGGCCTGCTGTCAGAGTGCTTTCCATGTCATGTCCAAGACGCATCAGTCTAGATGCCCTTCGGCACTACAAAGCCATACACTCAGCTTCAGAGCAGACTGTATGGACCAGGCTGCCACCAGGTGATCGAGCCACCCTCATTCATGTAGGTCATTCCAAAGGGCAGGATGCCTTCCTCACAGAAATTTTGGAAGCTCTGTTGCCTGAGTGTGTTGGCTAAAGGAGGACAACCGAGTTAGAGGATTGGTTTTGGTGGTCATGCTGTGGCTGATGAGCGAGGCAGCCAGCGCTGGCCCAAGGGTGTTGGGCTCTGTCAGTCTGTGCACTGGGGTTTTGGGAGGCACCTGGGAGGCTAGCGCTGTGTAGTCCTTGCGCCCTTCCTTGGGCTTACTCAGATTCTAAGGAGCTCAATGGCTTGTGTGAGTTACCTACCTGGGGCACAGAGCACCCCACGTTCTGTAGGCAAACCTCCCCCATGTTCTGAAAACATGTCCTGTGGTGACCTTTGGATGCTGTCATAAAATGCGCACCTGTTGCCCTCGGCATAATGGAGCAGGTCTGGCCTCAGCGCGAACAAACGCAGCGGACGGAGGAAATCTTATATCCTCTTCCTCCTTGGACTTCCCGTTGGCAGCTTCTCCTGGGAACCTGCTGATAGCAGATCTTTGTGTTCCCAGTTAATTGACAAGGCCAGGCAGGAGGAAGAGGGGGCTGTGACCGCACGAGGGAGGGGGGCCGTGACAGCCTGGGAGCTCTAGGGGACAAATAGGGCCGGAACCCAAAGGAGACACAGCGGCTCATTGAATTCCGATCTGTGGACTCAACCTTTACAGATGAGTTTACCTCATTAGATTTCCAGAACTCTAGTAATCATGTGACAGTGATCCCGCTAGCTAGCACTGGCCCGGCAGGCTGGAGCCGTCGCTCTGTGAGCAGGAGCTCGCGGGCGGCTCTGTACTATTTCTACCCTTGGCTTTTCAGATTTTTGTGTTCAGCACACAGAAGCTCATTTTAAGCAGAGTAACTCAGACAAGCAGGTGAGGGGCCCTGCTTGGATTCCCGACCATGGAGCACAGCTGAGGCTTTTGAGCCCTCAAGGGCTGGCAGAGACCCTGAGGGGGGCGTGGGGCACTTCTGCCCTCTCCCCATGGCTTATCTGGAGGGCTTTGCCCAGTGGAAATTTCTCGGCGACTCTGGGCCTGCGCAGCTGGACTGTGTCGTGGCAGTGACGTGCCTCCCTCTGGGAACAGAACACCCTCCCTGGAGCTCGTGGCCTCGTGCGTAGATGGTGGCGAGTGCCTGTTTGCCAAGCCTTCTGTCACCTCCCTCTCTGAGTCCCATTGAGATCACGGAAACGGAAAGTAAACAACCGCAGAGTGAAAGGCCTTGCAGAGAATTTACTTAAGAGTATTGTTCCAGGATGTGCGCACAGATAAAGACCAAGTGGAGTGAATGAGTGGCTCTGCAGGCCAGGCACTGAGGAGCCCAGCGTGTCCCTGCCTGGTGAGGTCACTGCGGGCTCCCTTGGGATGTGCCCTTCAGAGAGGTCACCTTGCTACGCTGCCAGCCTGGGCCCCCAGCCCCAGGGGATGGAGTGCAGGAAAGCACTGTCACCCGCTGGCCACATGTCCAAGTGTAGCGGCGGGAAGGGGCACAGGGAACAGGCTCAGGCGTGCGTGAGCAGCGTCCGCAGGGAAGAGCCAGCCCGAGTGCGCCGGCCGGAACGGCAGTCCTGGAGGTGCAGCGTGCCTGTAGCCGGCTCTGCGCCCAGCTGCTGCAGGCCCAGGAGAGGTGGGGGGTCCGGGTGTCGGAGATCTGGGCACCCTGAGGGTGGGCTTCAGCGCCACAGCAGGCAACAGACAGCAAACTCCTGGCGGGCCTAATTTGGAAGCAAGTGGCAGAAAGCACAGAGCAGGAAGGATGCAAATGACCTTGCATATTTAATCCTTATTGACTTTTTTAATTGGTTGTAAAATAAAGAGGCCTTCCAGGTGAAGACAGTTTTGCAGAGACTACTAGCAAGGGTAGCGTGGCTGTGACTCGCCCTCCGTGCATCGAGTGCCGGTGGGCCCCTCATTTCCCGAGAACCTGCCTTGCAGTGCCACCTGCTCTTCCACGGAAGATGCTGTCCGCACAGCGTGCTTCCCCAGCTTCGGCAAAGGGCTGTGAGCCGCCTGGCCGGGGCCCGGCTCCCCAGGAAGCTGCTTGCCTTCAGACAGTAACAGCGCAGGGACTTACTGATCTATCGCCTTCTCTGATCTAACGTCTCGGCCAAGTGCGGTGAGCGAGATCTCCACTTCATTAAAGGGAGATTAGCAGCCCTGTCTCACTGCTGCAGACTGTTTGGGAGCTCAAGCAAAGAAATAACCTTCTGCACAGCCTTGGCCCTGGCTGCAGTGGGCGGCAGCAGCCACAGCACTGACTCGGGGCTGTCTTTGCAGAAGCGCCTGGTGAATGTGGTGTTTGCTGCGGAAGGGCAGCAGCTTCCATCGCTTCTGCTCACGTTCACTTGAGCCTAATGGGAGACACCCTGGTCGCCCCGGTGCAGTTTCTGAGCCTTCACCTACCACAACCCCTGCTCGCTGTACTCATGTGTGCTGCCTCTGTGGTCAGACGGTCACAGAAACAGGGAGAAGGCGCAACAGCACCAGGGGGAGACCATGTGCAAACAGCAAAGGTCAGAGGAGAGTGGGAGAGGCTTCTGACTCCCCACCCAGGGCCAGGAAGTCTCTGGATTTGACAGCTGCTACCAAACACGCCTTTCTTCTCTCATCATGAACCCCGGAGAGACCGTGTTCGTCTCCTGCCTGTACGCTCTGTTCCACCTGGACGTGTTCCCTCTCTAGGGGTACACGCATCCTGTGCAGCTGCCAGCCAATGCTGCAGATCCATAGCAGAATCTGGCACCCAAGGGTGCTAGGGCACCCACAGACATGGCATGTGGCCCACGGGCTAGTCCTTGCCACTGCAGGGGCCAGGCCAACCATGCCACTACCCACAAGGACAGCGCAACGTAGCAAGGCTGTCTTCATCTCCAGCCCACGATCCTCGAACTGAGCATGGCTTTGGCTGGTGCACAGCCTTGCAGAGGTGATGCCAAGGCTCTGCCAGGCCCGCCGCAGTCAGCGGGGACCATCCTGCCCCACGCGGTGGCGTGCTCAGGTGATCTAGAGAGCCCACTGCTCCAGCGCCGGAAGTGCCAGTGAGTGAGTCCTGCCGTACGCACACCCGCAGTGGCTTCCTCCCTGATTCAGGGCACACGGCTGGGCGGCGGTGACGGCGAGCTGCACTGCTGGAAACCCAGTTGGTCTCTGGCAGGTAGCAGCTCCCAGCATGGGCAGCTCCTGCTGGAGCCGCCTGAAGATTTTTACAAGGATTGGTGCCTTGGTGCCGGTCAGCATGAGGCGGCTTTCTCTGGAGAGCTCCTCAGGTGACTCTAAGGTAGCAGCTAGATTTGCAGTCAGCTTCCGGGACCTGAAAATCCACACAGCACACCGCAGTTTCCTGGGGCGCGCGTCAGCAGCAGCGGCTCCAGCATGCCACCTCTGCCCTGCTGAGCTGTAGGGGCCGAGGACCCTGGCAGCCTGATTTCTCCTAGAGGAGGCAGAGAACAAGTGCCCTCGGCTCCGTGCTCCAGTGCGTGCGGCTGGGCGGCCTTGCGTGGGCCTCTCTCCCTCTGTCCTCTCTCCCTCTCTCTCTATTTAAAAAGAACTCTAGCTTTGCAGGATCTGCATACTGCAGCCTTTCCATGCCTTCCTTCAAATAAAATAATAAAATCAGGGGCTGGGGAGATGGCTCAGTGGAATAAGCGCTTTCCTGGCAAGTGCAAGGCCTGAGTTCAGTCCCGGTTCCAAATAAAAAATAAATAAATAAATAAATAAATAAATAAAATCATGGCTGTTTTAAGAATTGCTTTAGCATGTAACTTAGGTTAATTTGGTCTGGCCTTCACTTTTCTTGCCAGTTAGGGTACAGTATGGCAAAACCTAATCAAGTTTAATGACTTTTTTTGGGGGAAGAGAAACTGGGCGGAAGGAGGAGAAGCTGACTCCCAGGAAGAGGTTCCGAGCGAGGGTCTGGGGCCCTGGGGGGACAGCGGCGGTGGGTGGATGGAGGGGCGGTGCGGGGAGGGGACAGGCCCCTTCCCAGAGCTGGCCAGCTCCCTCCTTTGCTTTTAATTTTTATTTCTACCAGTACTTGTGTGCGCATAGTGACCGCGGTCACCCTGGGAGCTGGTGCCCATACATAGCACTTCTTCATTATCGTAACAAGGTCCCCAGGTTTTTGGTCTCTTGTTTTGAGAAAGATCTGGCCTCCCATGTCCTCTAATCCATTTTTATTTTGCTCTTTATTTATAGTCCTTTCTTGTTTGATTCGCAGCCACACGTATGAAGGAGCCAGTGGCCCCGGGGGATACCCCAGGGGAGTCACGGTGACCTTGCAGGGGACCCGAGCCAGGACTTCTCAGCGGCTCCTTTGGCTCTCTGGCCATCCACTTCAGATGAGCGCTCTGCGGCCTTGTTGCGCATTCCTGCATCGTCACACGGGTCGTCCCAGTTCAAAGCCCGCGCCACATACAGGGCTGGGTGTTTAGCTCTCTCATCTCCCCAGGGCCGGAGTTCAGATTCCAACCCAGGAGCTGCTCAGGGGCAGACTGCAAGGAGGGTGGGAAGGCCTGTGCGGCTCTCCAAGTTGGCATGTGCGGCTGTCAGGACGAGGGCCAGCGTGCCCTGTGGGCCCCACACTCCCACCGCTGGTGGGGAGCTGCCTGCAGACCTGGGTGTGCGCTGTTCCTTTCTTTCTCCATCCACAGCAGCAGAGAGTGCATCCGCGGTGCTGGGCCAGGACAGACACAGGGCAGCAAGGGCCCAAGGCCAGGGGCCCTTTATGTGCTCAGAGCCAGAGGTGAATGAAGAGTGGAGCTGCGGGGTGCAGACTGTGGGCGGTGTGGGAGGACAGCAAAACAGGGAAGGGCCAGGGTGGAGGAGCACACATGCCCACCCATTCCCAGGTCGTGGCAAATGACCAGGGCTGGGTCCCTTCCATGGCCCTCCTGGTGGCCATCTGCTCTGGGTTGCATGCCCTGCACTCTCCCTAAGCCGTGGACAGCGCCTCTTTGGGATCCACAGTCAAGAGATGTCAAGGTCCGGGTGTTGTCCTTCCTTCCCTCCAGGGCATGCCTCGGGAGCCAGTCCAGCCTCTCTGAAGTGAGTGGCCCTGGGCACAGAGGTCCTGTGTGGGCGGGGAGGCCTCCCGAGCCTGCAGTCCTAACAAACAGCGGGAGGCCGGCCCAAGCACAAAGTCTGAAGTGAATCATAAGCTCTTGTTTTGCTAGAGCAGAAACTGTTTTTGAAAACAGCTTTGTTGGGGTAGGGGGTCCCCAGAGGGCCTGAAACTAACAACAGATTTCCTGGCCGGAGTCTGCGGCCGGCGGTGGCTGCAGCAGCTTGTCCTTCCCTTTGCAATCATTCAAAGGAGAAGATAACAGCAGTTACTTGGTGGCAGAAAGCGTTCTGCACTGCTCAAGGTTGCAAGTAAACAGCTTTTGTTAATTCTTAAGAGTAAGTACATATAGTACGTGTGAAAATGCGCTTGGTATAAAAGAGGTCCTGAGTGGATTTTGGATTCGCTCAGGGAGAAGTGACCAGCAGGCTGCTGCGGCTTTGTGACTCTCAGGGCACTGAGAATTAACGAAAACCACGTCACCGAGGGAAGCCCTCAGTTCACACACCTTTCTCTACCAGAGGGTGCTTTTACTCTTTTTAATGAGCAATCACGCCATGTGAACATTAAAGATTTGAATACTTGGAGGCAGTACATTGCAATACGTGTTTCTCAGAGTGTTCGCATATCTAGGAAAAGCCTTGGACCTCTGAATGGCACATAGACTTTTATGCACACTGGTATATATGTGTGTGTACACTCGTGTGTGTGTGTGTGTGTATGTGTGTGTGTGTGTGTGTGCAGAGAACATGGAGATGTTTGCTTGCATTAGCTAAGAACTCCTTGAAATTAATCTTTGGGTTATCAGCTGGGGATGAGCCCCAAAGAGCTTGGGTTTCTATCCCTACAGAAGTGACAGGTGCTACTGGTTCATTTATCAAACCTAGAATTCGCTAGTAATTGTTTAGGAGGTTTTATTCAGACAAAATGAAAACATCAGCTCAATCTTAGACAAACTATTTTAAAAGCAAAAGTGTGGACATTTCCTGAGCTTTTAAAATAAGTAGATGAATAAATGTTCTATATTTTTGAATAACCCATACGAACTTTAATTGTTCAGGAAATGCCCGAGTCACGTTCCAGCTTACGTCTCACTCTCCCGTGGAGGGCTGGCCAGCATTTGCCTGGACTAGCAGAGGCCATGATCTTCCCAAGAAGGGATTCTTTTCTTTGACCACCTATATGTTTCTTTTTTTTTCTTTTTCCTTTCTGTTTTTAAAAGGACCTGGGCAGCCCTGGCCCTGCTTGCCTCTGATGTGTGCGTGGTGTGCTGAGGCCAGGGAGTGAGGAGCCCGCTCGCGCCACCTGCCTGCCCACCCCGGCCGTGCCGTGCACACTGCTGCCAACCCAAGCACGTGCACCGCGTGGAAAATCAGGCGCCGCCCAGGCACGCCCCTTGGGTGTGGCAGGAAGAGACCGTGTTCCAGGCACCGTCCTCCCTGTCGCGCTGTGCCAAGAATCCAGGCTCTCTTCCCAGAAAGCATGTGGCAGATAAAAATGTAACCAGGTGACCTCGAGCTTCCCATGAGCCTAAGCGTCTCCACCTGCGTGGCCTCGCATGCGACTTTTATGAGGAGCCCAGAGTGGGGACACCAGGTAGTGCCAGCTGAGCACCCTAGCCCAGTCCAGGCTCCAGTGGTGGTGGACAGGGACAGGTGGATGGGCCAGCAGCAAGGACAGGGCAGGGCATTCTTGACAGGGTCACATGAGGAGGGCTACTGAGAAGGTCATGTGAGGAGGGCCAAAGCCACACATCCCAGCCACTGCCTGGCCAGCAGTGGGGCACGCTGGCAGAGACAGAGAGACAGCAGTTGGTGACAGGTGTCTCTGGGGAGATGGCCCAGCCTATGTGGTCCTCCATGGGCTCAGCCTCTCTGAGCCACAGGCATGTGGACTGAAGTCCTGTCTGGGCCTCAGGGGCCTTTCAAAGTGACTGGTGCACACATGCGTTGAGGACAGGAGGGGGCAGGTGAGACAGGCTCAGGGTGGGACAAGACTCACAGAGGGACCAGGGACTTCCTGTGGAGTAGGAACTGCAAATGAGAAGATTGTGTGTGTGTGCGTGTGTGTGTGTGTGCGTGCACACGCATGCATGTGTTCACATGTATGTGTACGATTATACAAGTGCTTGCTCCTTTCCTGAGGGTGACGGCAGCATAGGAAGTGGGCTCCAAGAAGGGACTGTGTCCCTGGTGACACCTGCAGTCTCAAGGCCCACGGGTTTCCATGCAGAGAGGACCAGGGGCAGGCAGAGTCGCCCGAGTACAGGCGCTCCCACAGCGCAGATTCTGAGCCACGTCTGGACCACAGGTGAGAGCCAGAGCTCCTCCTCTCCAGGGAGCATGTGGCCATTGCCCCTGGCCATGGACGGTACCCTTCTTCACCCCAGAAGAACAACGAGGTTCTCATCCTAGCAGGGTCCTGGAATTTTCTGCTTCCATGGAAAAGCTGAGGCGCTTGAACCACACACAGACACGCCTGAGGCGAAGAGGGAAAACTAATCCCTTGGATGCTTGCGCCACCAACACTCAATAGCACCAAATGCCACTGTGTAAGACGCGCGCTGATAGACCGCACGTTACCACCCACCCTGGCCTGTGCGTCTCCAGGCAGCCATGAGGACTGCGGTGGCTGTTGTCCTCCTCGTGTGGCCTGGCTGTGACTTCCACAGCACAAGTGGCAGCAAGCATTCTTGGTGTTTCAGCCAACAAAATCTAAGAGGGTGAACTGTGAGGGAGACACACTCACCCCCCCACCCAGGTCAGGACCTGAGGGCTGTGCACACACAAGGCAAGAGCTAAAGGATGCAAAGAAAGAACCGCAGTTGTGTTCAGAGATTCAAATGCCCGTCTCCCAAACATGGGCAGGAAGGATTGACAGAAAATTGAGACAGACTTAGAAGGCTTGAACAGGACAGAAAATTGGGACAGACTTAGAGGACTTGGGCAACGTCAACGATCGTTTATAGACCCAGTTAGCATCTATAAGCCGATGCCAGCATGTGAGCATAAAGGAGTGGCCAAGAGCTCGTGCTTTGGGGCCATAACACAAACGTAAGCGTGTGTGCATCAGAGCCTGCATGAAAGTGTCCATGGCAGATGGTGTGCCATGTGCCAAGCCTGGCAAGTCACCCAAGCCCCACGGAGGGGCCTGGGGTCTGCAGTGGTCCATCCACACACCAGAAGACTACTCAGCCCCAGAATACGGGAGCTGCTGGTGCGGGGACAAGAGAAAGGTCAGACCCTCTGGAAGCACTGGGGCATGGCTGTGTGAATTCACTCGAGGTCCTGGCAAATGAAAACAACCTGGAGCGATGGACCAAGCCCACGGCAGGGTTGGGGTGGAAAGCCGTGGGGGCAGGAGGACCCCTTTCTTCACAGTGTAGCGACGGCTTCCCAGGTAAGTGCAGGTGCCGAGCCTATCGCAGCCAGCCAGATTTAAGACATGCAGCTCACAGTGCAGCTGCGATGCCTCTGGGAATATGAAAGGGAACCACTTGGAGGGTCAGGGTGGGGCGGCGGCATTGTTATTTGGCAGGTTTCCTTTGTTCTTGGGGGTAATGGGTAATGGTTACAGAACAGCATGGGGCACCAGCCACTGCATGTGGTGGAGGTCTGCTCCGTTCCCCGCTCAGCCCTGTCCCCAGGGCCCTTGGAGGATAGGATTCACACCTGTCTGGCAGGAAGGTCATTTTCCAAGGCAGACAGAAGCTGCTGACCAAGCACACGCAGATGAAGGAGCTACACAGTCCTGACTCTGAAGCAGAGTCCTGCCCTTGCCTCACGTCTGCAGCACTGACTCCTATGTGGCAGCTGTACTGTGGGACTTCTGGCTTACCAATGGACATGTGGCCTGGTCGTGTCCCACAGTCCTTCAGGAGTCTCCCTGCGGTGGCAGAGAGGTCAGCTCCAGAAAGTTCTGGAACACGAGGAGATTCTGCATCAGGGTTGGGAGCTGTCACCATGAGTAGGCAGTCAATGCCACAGCAGGGAGCAGAGCCATCTGCCCAGGCAGGGAGGAGGAATAAGACTGGAGTCTCAGCTCTTATGTGGACTGTTCCTGAATTCTTGCAAAAAAAAAAAAAAAAACAAACCAGAAGAAAGTAAAGAGAAGGAGTTGGAAACCATGGCATCCAGGTGACAGTGACCTCATCCTAATAGACAGCGCCATCCCCATGGTCAGGGGTGGGTGGTCAGGACATCTCTCTAGGAAACAGACTGCTCCTACTTCTTAGCCACGGTGGCATAAAATGTCCAAAATGTTACCACAATGCTATACAATAAAACAGCTCCAAATGGTTTGTTACAAGACTTCAACTTCTGAAAAATGCCTGTCTTCTCCACAGAGGCCAGCTAAGCCTGTTGTAAACAAAGCACCACAATCACTGAATAAAAGATGCAATAAAATGGAGGCAAAACCCCACAAAGTGGCCAAGTGCCGAAGCTGCGTGGGAGATGTAGCTCTGTGGCAGCTGCTGGGCTGCTGGCAGGGGAAGATGGTGCGCTTGTGATTGGGTGATTTCTTGGTGATGCTGTTGCTCTTCTGGAGAGAGAGGCATCCCCATGCTGTGCCAATGCGCGGTGCTCTAATGCCCAGTGGTGCTGAACACCTCTTCATGCACTTGTTGCCCACTCGTCCTTCTCCACCTAAGAGGTGGCTATTCACTTGCGTACTTCTCTGCTGGAGAGAAGGGTACGCGTGGAGCATTTGTAGGGTGGGTGCACCTGGAGACCTGGCGTCAAGTGAAATGAACCAGACACACAAGCGTGCACGTCACAGGTTTCTCTTGAGTGAGTAGCCCTGAGTGTAAATAAGGAACAGAATGGAAGACAGATACTAGCAAGTTGAATGGAGAGAGGATGAAGAGATGGGAAGAGAGGGGAGGGAAGGAAGGAAGGAAGGAAGGAAGGAAGGAAGGAAGGAAGGAAGAGGGACTTCAAGAAAAAAAGAATGAAGAACAAATTGAAATCGTGGTTTTACACATGGGAGGGCCGTAAGGGTCGGAGGGCAGGGAGGGAAAAGGAACAAAAAACATCACAGATTGCACTGTGCGCAGGCACCGATTTCCAGGGTGAATGTGGTCGCCAGGTGCAGCCAACACCCCGGAAGCTCACAGCCACCCCCTGGACGAGGACGTGGTCCTGTGCTCTGCTCTTGTAGACCAGAGGAGCTAAGACCCTATCTTTCCACGGTGTCTCCACTGAGATAGCGCCTCAGCATGCAGCTTGAAGCACCATCTAGTGAAATCAGGTGGAGTGTTGAGGTGCAATTTCATTAAAATGCTAATTGGTCCTCATCAGCAGTCTGGTCCCGAGATGAGCCTGGAGCTGTTGGGATTAGGCCTCCTCCCCCTCCTCCTCCCCCTCCTCCTCCTCCTCCTCCTGTCCTCCAAGGCTCTGTGGGAACAGGCTTGGGCAGCAGCTGGTGGCAGAGATTGTGGAGACAGTCATCGGCATGGAAAGAGGATCATTCTGATGAGGCTTCGACTGGGAGAGGGATGGCGCTCTGGCAGCCAGATAAGAGGTGAGGAGCTGATTCCTTAGAAATTTAGGGAGCCCGATGGCCAGCCACTGCAGAAAGGAAAGCAAGTGGCGCTCCCTGATACCCGAGCTCCTGTCTGCTCCGAGCTGTTTGCTGCTGTCCCCACCAGACTCCTGCCTTCCCCCGCTGCCCACAGGTGGAAGGTACAGGTCACATGGTGTCAGGTTAGACACTCTGGAATTTGATATTGCTTGTCTGAAAATGTTTTACCTCCGAAACAATCCCCATCTTGGAGTGGTGGTGCTTGCTTGTAATTCCAGCTCCCTGGGAGGCTGACGCAGGAAGACTGCAGGTTCAGGCCCAGCCTGGATAAGTGAGTGACTGACTAAACCCTGCCACAAAGGAAAAAGGGGACAGAGACCTGAGTTCAAAAGGTCTCTGGACAGAGACCTCCCATGGACAGAGACAAAAGCCCATGGTTCGGTCCCCACACACAACGAGAAAAATTTAAGCAAGATCCCCAAGCTAGTGTGGCCAGGTGGGCGGGGCAGGAAGCAGCCTTCTTTTCTATTCCGACTTCTTTCTCTTCTTGCCATCCCTGGCTTCCTTCCGCTGTCCTGTCCTTGTGATTCCTGGATGGTGCTCGTCCAAGGCTCAAGCTTCAGTTGCAGAAAGAATGAGGTCTCGGCTGACAAAGCGCCTGACAGTAAGCGCTAACTGCAGAAGGGATTCCAGGACAGAGGCCCGTGGCAACAGCTTGCTCCGCGGGATTATTTGATGCTTATCATGTAGCTGTGATAGACAGCAGGTAGAAGGCAGGGCCCTGCTCACTCCAAGCTGTGCTGGGAGGTAGCAATGCTCTGGTACATTTCTAGGACCCCAACC
>NDGN011546249.1:0-14376 GCA_002564285.1 Tympanoctomys barrerae | reverse complement strand
ATTGAACTCAGGACCCTGTGCTTGCCAGGCAAGTGCTTATTCTACTGAGCCATCTCCCCAGCCACAAAGATCGTTATGTCCTCTCCTATAACATAATAATTACATAATGTTGCCTTGCTTATTTCATAGGAAAATTTTGGTAAGCAGCCCAAATAAGAATTATTGTATTATTTTTTACTCTGCCCCAAAAACCTCTTGTGTGCATTATTATCCCTTATTTCTCAGTGAAGATCTTGGTGCTTTCTCTGGCGATCAGAGTAACCCTCCCATTTGGGGTTATCATCACTTTGACATGTCTCACCATCTTCCTTTCAATTTTTCATTTCTGCTTATAGTAGGTTCTCAACAGTTTGCATCTGCTTCTGACTTCTCCTCATCTTGTATCTGCAGTCTGTTATTAAGTAAGATACATGCGGTGCTTCCAGGCCTTTCTAGTATCTGCCTGTAGCCACTCTAAGAACACCTTGCCATGTTTACTCTGCTGTCATTAATTATCTGATCTCTGCTGTCTCCCTTAGCAATCCTATAATGCCCTGATAATCAAGTGATGGATTGATTGCTTGATTGATTCACCAGTAAGTCATTCAGCAAATATATATTGCATGTTTATTATGTGCTACGGACTGGAGATGTGAAATGAAATTGCACCTCTCTTTACTCAATGAAGTCCAGTAGGAAGTAAGAATAGAAATCAAGCATTTTTGTTTGGATTTTATGTATCTACCAAATGTTCATCTTTGTGTCCATCTCCAGTTTGTTGCCATTGAGAGATGGTAGACATTATAAGACATTGTGTGTCACTAGCCCTTTCCTATTCCTTTTTCTTCATAGCCATGAGAAGTCTTATTCCATCGCAGACTCTTGCCATGAAGTGCCACCAGGTGCCCAAAGCAACATTCCTTTGTAACTTTCAGATTTTATTTACTCTTTCAACCTGTTCTTACACTAGTGGACAGTATGATGTTTAAAAAATTAGGAAGAGAAAAGAACATTCCAACTAATCATGGCCCAGAAGTTGCTAAATTATAAGCCACATTTCTGCTATCTCTTACTAAGTTGATTATCTCAAACATTTTGGTACAATAACAGAATCTGATCACCACCCAACAATTGTAGTCATAATTATTTACAATATTGCTGGTATATACAACTTGCATTAGGAGCATACATCCAGGAATGCCTGGATATTTCTGAAAGGTGGAGTAAAGTTTCCATCTTTTTAAATAAAAATATTTTAAAGCACATTCACACACACACACACACACACACACACATGCACACATGCACAAAATTCTAACTTTCTTCTGTTGTATAAAAGGGCAAAATTTTGTTGGCTGCATATGGTTCAATAAAATCAAACCCTTCAACATGCCCAATCCTGCCTCTACCTTCTCTACACAAACCCTTCATTCCTGGTACATCACTTCCCTAACTCTATTATTGGTCATCATATCCTTCTATCCATAATACATTTCCACCCCCTTCTGGTTCTTTTTTTCCCCTCTGGTTCTGCAGTTCTCACTATCCATCAGGTCTCTTTCATGCACACCTCTTCCACATGCCACAAAACATTAATCTTCCCTGCTTAGGAATTCTCAGGCAATTTTTACTTTAGAGCCTCCCATTTTGCTTGACTATTGTTTTTTGTCCTATATTTCCAAGTAGACTGTTGGATCTTAGACAAAGGACTTTTTGTATCCCCAAAATATGGAAAAGGTTTACATTTGTCATGAATGAGGATGACTACTCTTCCTACGTAAATAAATAAGTGATCTCCCAACTATTTAACTTATAGATTTATTAGTTTAGCATTTTGTGGCTGAATCATGATGTCTAGTATTTGACAGTGCAATTTTTGTATAATTATGCTACAGAGCACACACACACACACATACGTTTTCATTTAGCTAGAGAGACTCAAGAAGACTGGAAACACATGAGCAAAGGACACACAATCTATGATGTGATAAGTATTCTGTCCTGAGAAATAAATGATGCTAAGTGTGGTGTGTTTAGTGAAACCTAAGGCTAGATCAGGAAGTGTTTCTCAGAGGTAGTAACATTGAAGATGTGTGCTGCAGGGAAATAGGCATTACCGAAGAGAAGACAGATGCCAGGTGACAGAGGAAACAATAAGCCCAAAGACTGATGGGCACAGCAACAATGTCATCTTTGAGGAGCTCCATAAAATTCAGTGTGGCTCAATTATAAAATGGAGGGAATGAATGGTGGTTCTAGGGAGGTACATGAAATCTATGAGGGTAAGGTCCTGTTAAAGTCATTGAAACTAACTCTACTGGAAGCCTTTTAAGGGCTCCAACACAGTGGATGAGAAGAGCACCACTGTACTTAGGACGTTCACTTCAGCAGAGTGGACAACAGGTTAGGCAAGAGTAAGAGAGGAATTAAGCAGATGTGTTAGGAGTTTGGTGCCACAATCTCAGAGAAAGGTGCAGAAGGCCTAAACTTGACTGCTGGACATCAAAGTGAACTGGAAAGTAAGGAACTATTTTAGAGAAAGAGTGGAAAACCACGATGCCAAAGTACAAAACGAAATACTCAGTAGCTGGCTTTGGAAAAGAGGCATTCTAGAATCAGACAGAACTGTTTCAGGTTTTGGTCTTGATTTCCAGTTGACTTGGGTGAGTTCCTGAGCCCCGTCCATCACTGTTTGCGTAGTTGTAAAGAGGTGATTACAGCTGTCTTACAGAAGCTGGAACTGTGGTCTGAAACTTTGCAGCTCTGCAAGTTCTTATGTTTAAACACTAACCCCCCGTGTGATAATATGATGAGTTGAAGCCTTAGAGAGCTAATTAGGATAAGGAGATTAGTGCCTTTACAAAAAAAGGCCCCAGAGAGATCTCTTCTCTTTTATGTAGGTGAAGATAGAGTAAAAAGGCCACCATCTAGCAATCAGCAAGTGAGCTCTCTTGACAAATTGAATCCTCTGGTACCTTAATCTTGAACTGTTCAGCCTCAGAAATAAGATTCTGTAATTTATAAGCCACATGACCCGTAGTAGTCTGTTGACACCCAGGTTGAGCATTTCAACTGCTGAGATACAGCACTTTGATAAGACAACACAGGCAAACCTGCTTCACATAGGATACAAGCTTAGTACATAGAAGATGCTCAGGAATTATTTTGCTCCTCCATTGAGAGTAAACTTCTTCATCAGGACAGTAATAATATTTCAATATTATACTTTGATATACATTTTATTTGAAGACTTCCCAAGACAATTCATCAGCTCTATTCTTGCTGCTATTACCTCCATGAGCTACAAGAGCTTCTGCAGGTTATGCACTATTGATAGGAGTGTTGATACAGGGTAGGAAAGAAGAAAGAGAGAAGTTGGAGAAAGCAATAAGAAAGGGATGTGGAAAGATAAAGAACTGAAAGAAAGAAGCATAAGCCCTGAAGTGTGCATGACATTTATCATTTAGGTGCTGTCTTCAATTTGATCATAGATGTACATAAGAGTTGCGATGAGGAAGACCTAAAATTTACAAAAGTGTGACTTTTCATCAACTTGCAAAAAAAGGTCTTTCTTTTTCAAATTCATTTTATTGGTATCATTTAGATATACATAATGATAACATTTATCATGAGGAATTTGTACATGCATGTAATACATCTTGATTCTTCTTCTTTTTACCCATACCCCTCCCCTCTCTTCCACTGCCCTTTTCCTCCATATTTATAAAAGTTGTGTTTCCACTTTCCCCTTATACTCTTTCTTTTCTTCTTGCCTTATTTCCCCAGTGCCCCTTCCCCTTCCTTCTTTCACTTCTCATCTGAACATTTTCTTCTCATTTCTCAATATCCATTATATATTGCACTCCTTACTTAAATGTTTGATTGCTCACAACAGAGAAACAATGAGATATTTAAACATCTGCGGATTGTTCACTCCACTTAAGAGTATGGTCTCAAGGTGCCTCCATTTATCTATAAATGACTTAAATTTATCCTTCCCAGCAGAGTAATACTCGATTATATAAAATTACCACATCTTTTGTTCCATGCCTTCACTCATGGACATTTGGGCTGTTCCCTACATGTATCTATTATAAGTTGTACAGCTATAAACATTGGTGTGCATATATCACAATGATATGATGTTTTTAATTCTATTAGGAAGATACCAAGAAGGGGCACAGTTGGGTCAGGTGAAATCTCTAGTTCTAGTGTTTTTGAGGATCTCCTCAGGGGTTTCTCTAGTCTACACTCCCACAAACAGTGTAGAAGCATTTCTTTTTGCCTACAGCCCAACCAGCATTTTTTAAAGAATAAAATAATAATAAAGTCATTAGAAGTGATACAGAATTTCAATAAACAAAAAGATACGAATTTAACAAGTCGTTATATTGCATATTTCTGTCTTGAAATTAGTTTTCCAATTACCAGATATAAGCATGAAAAATTATTTCCCCAAAAAATTAAAAGGAGAAAAATTAAACATTAACTGTTCTTTTCATAGATCAGTACAAATCAGTAGTATAATCATCCAAGCTATCTTGTGTGTGTGTGTGTGTGTGTGTGCATGTGCGCATGTGTGCATGTGTGTGTGTGTGTATATATATATATATATATATATATATTCCCCTTATTTATTTCTTCCTGTGTATATTAAATTATATTTTTCCTTTATTTTCTTTCTTTTTTCCTTTCCCCCATCTCACTTGTTCCTGCCTTTTAACAGTTTTTTTCCCCATCATAGTATCTATTGTACCTTTTGGATTTTATTTATTCTTTCAGGTTCTTACACAAGCAAGATAATAAAATATTTATGAATGTGGGTCTGGTTTATTTCACTTAAGAATATGATCTCTAGTTGAAACCATTAAATTGAAAGGGAAGGAATTCTCCCAAACTCATGCAAGTATTACTTTGATGTCAAAATGAGAAAAGGACCCAACCAAAAAAGAGAAGTACAGACCAATATCCCTAATGAACATAGATGCAAAAATCATCAATAAAATACTAACCAACAGAAAGCAGCAAATCATCAAAAACATTAAATATCACAACCAAATGAGATTCATCCCAATAATTCAGGGATGGTTTAATATACATAAATCCATAAATGTAATACACCACATCAACAAAGCCAAAGACGAAACCAACATAATCATCTCCATAGATGCAGAAAAAGCTTTTGACAAAGTCCAACAAGCGTTTATGGTAAAAACCCTATAGAAAATTGGAATAGATTGTCTTTACCTCAACTTTACAAAAGGCAACTATGACAAACCAAAAGCCAACATCATACTAAATAGACAAAAATTGAAAGCCTTCATTTTAAAATCAGGAACAAGACAAGGATGCTTACTGTCACTACTGCTGTTCAATATAGTTCTGGAAACATTAGACAGAGTTATTATACAACAGGAAGAAATAAAAAGAATGATGATTGGAAAAGAAATAAGTGAAATTATCAATATTTGCAGATGACATACTGCGCATAGAAAACCCCAAAACTTCCACTTAACAATGAAATTCAGTAGCATAGTAACCATAAAGTCAACACTCAAAAATCAACAGCATTTCTATATACACACAATGAATGAAGGGCTGGGAAGATGGCTCAGTAGAATAAGTGCTTCACTGGCAAGTTCAAGGGTCTGAGTTCAATTCCTGGTTCTGCCAAAAAACAAACAATGAATGAACCAAAAGAGAAATTATGGAAACCACTCCTTTCACAATAGCACCCCTAAAATGAAATACTTAGGAATCAATTTCACAAAGGAAACAAAAAGATTATACAGCAAAAAATACAGTACTATAAATAAAGAGTTTGAAGAGGATTTCAGAAAATTGAAAGAAATTCTTTGTTCATGGATAGGAATAAGCAACATTGTGAAAATGTCCATACTCCCAAAATTGTTCTACAGATTTAATGCAATACTGATTAAAATGTGATTAGTATATCTCACAGATCTAGAGAAAACATTCCTAAAATTCATCTGGGATGAGAAGAGACTTAGAATATCAAAAGCAATCCTGGATAACAAAGGAAAGGCAGGAGGCATCACAATCCCTCACTTAAAATTATACTACAAAGCTCCTGTGATAAAATCATTATGATATTGGCAAAAAATTCTGTATATGAGTATCAAGAAACAGATTTAAAGATGCAGACACAACTACAAATACACTCAGCCACTTTATCTTTGACAAGGGGGCCAAACATGTTCACAGGAATAAAGATAGCCTTTTAATAAATGATGCCAGAAAAACTGGCATTCCAGATGGCAAAGGCTTAAAATAGAACTGTACATATCAAAACTACAGTCAAAATGGGTCAAAGACTTAAATATCTAGTTGCATCCATTTGCTAATAAAAGCCTCAATTTTATAATTTTTATACCTGAGCAATATTCCACTTACAAAAATAGCACAACTTGTTTTTACCCATTCCTCAGTTGATGGGCATTTGCACTATTTCCTTTTTTTTTTTTTTTTCAAACTGGGTATTGAACTCAGACCCTTGTGCTTGCCAGGAAAGCACTTATTCTACTGAGCCATCTCCCCTGCCCCGTGCATTGTTTCCAAGATTTAGCTATGACAAGTTGTGCTGCTATAAACATGGGTGCACACATATTGCTGTGCTTTCAGTTCTTCTGGAAAAATACCCAGAAGAGAAACCTGGGTTAAATGGGACCTCTAATCCTAGTTTGTTTAAGGAATATCCACACTGATTTCCATAGTGGTTGGGTTGAACCAGTCTGCACTCCTGCCAAAGTTGGAAAAGGATTCCTTTTCTTCACAACTCCTTCAGCATTTATTATTATTTAACTTCTTGATGATGGCCATCCATTCTGGGATGAGAGAGAATTTTATATGGTTTTAATTTGCATTTCTTGAATGATCAATGATGTTGAACATTGCTTATACATTTATGTGCTATGGTATTTCTTGATCTGAGAAGAGTATATTCATTGCAGATCCCCATTTTTTTAATTGGGTCCTTGAATTTTAAGGTCCTGATTTTTTTATATGCTCTAAGTATAAGTCCTTTGCCTTAGGGACAGTTGGCTTAAAATTTTTTCTCCATCCATGGGTTTTCTTTTTACTCTATTGATGATTTCTTTTAACATGCAAAATCTTTTCAATAAGATGAGATCCCAGCTGTTTATTTTTTAAAGTATTTCCTGTGCAGTTTGGTTTTTGTTCATGAACTCTCTGCCTACCCCTATATCTTCAAAATTTCTACCTACATTCTCCTTCAAGAAATTAAGTGTTTCTGTTTTAATATTTAGATGTTTTATTTATTTTAACTTTTCTTTAGTTCATTGTAATAGGCATGGGTCTAATTTTAGTCTTTAACATGAGGAAAGCCAGTTTTTCCAGCACCATTTATTAGAGGCTATTTTAGTCTTGATTATATTAATTTCTGATCTGATTTTTATAATTTCCTCCCTCATATCTAGTTTATGCTTAACTTGTTCTTTTTATAGAAGCTTCAGATGTAGCATCAAGTTTTATATTTGAGCTTGCTCTGTTTTCCTAACATGGACATTCACTGCTAAAAATTTTCCTTCTAGAACTGCTTTCATTGAATGCCATAAGTTCCAATATGTTTTATTGACATTATCATTTAATTGTAGAAACTGTCTAATTTCTTCTTTGATTTTATTTTTGACATCTTGATTGTTCAGGATGGTGCAATTTAATTTCCATTTGTTTACAAAGTTTTGTTGTTTCTTTCATCATTGATTTTCAGTTTCATTTTATGATGATCTAATAATATGTATGGGATAATTTCAACTCCTTTCAATTTATTTAAGCATGTTCTATGAGCTAATATGTGGTCTATTTGGGCAAAAATTGCATATGCAGCTGAAAAGAATGTGTATTCTGATGCTGTGGGGTGGCATACTCTTTAGATATCTACTAAGTCCATTTATTCACAGGTTGGATTGAGTTCTGCTATTTCTTTGCTGATTTTCTATCTAGTTGATCTATCTATTTGTGACAATGTGGCATTGAGATCCCCCATTACAATTGTGTTAGTATTTATTTGATTTTCAGGTCCATTAATGTTTGTTTTGTAGAGTTGAGTGTACTGGTATTTGGCGCACATATATTTATGATTATTACCTTTTCATCTTCAAGTGTTCCTCAACAAGCATGTAACACCCATTTTTGTCTTTCATCAGTCTTAGCTTCAAATAGACTTTGTGAATAGAGTAGCTGCTCCAGCTTTTTTTCAGGTTTCTGTCACATGAAATATTGTTTTTCATCCTTTGACTTTAGTCTGTGAATTTATTCTAGAGTTAAATGTATTTCCTGTGTGCAGCATATTATTGAATCTTGTTTCTTGATCCATTCTGCCTATCTATTTCTATAAATAGAGACCATTTACATTGACATTTATAATGGATATGAACTATTTATCTTTTCATATTATTTTCCTGGTTCTGGTTCCTTTTCTTTCCACTAATTTCTCCCCTTGCCTGGTGAATTTTTTTCTATTAGTGTTCATGGAATTGTACTCTCATCTCTTTCTAAAATATCTTTTAGAACATTGTGGAGTGATGGTTTTGTCTTCATGAACTTCTGTGGACCTCACATATCTGTATGTCAATTTCATTTTTTTCATGATTAAGCATTTTTTTCTGACAGTTCTATAAACAGAATTTTCGTGTTTACACTGTCTTCTGCTTTTTTGTTGACTTTGATCAATCTTATGGTGTTTTTCTATGTATCATCTTGCAGCTATTAGATTGCTATTTTATTATCCTTTGCTGTTGTTTAGAAATATTTCTTTTTTATGATCGCTAACCACAATTTCATCTTTTAAATCTGATATTCTATCCTTGTTTTGGTTCATTTGGCTGAATAGACTGTCAATAGAGTTTTTAATCCTCTGTATATCTATGTGAAAGTTTCTTAGATTCCATTTCTTTCCTATGTTGGGTATTCATGGTTTCCATCATTTTCCTATGCTCATCTTTTCTTTAAATCTTTATCTACTTTTGTTAGGGAATCAAGAGTATGCACATAATGTAGAATCACAGGGCTCCATACCCCAGATGTGGTGGAAACATGACCCAGGCTGGTTAAAAAACAGTCTTTTTCAGGAGTTTTAACAGAACCACAAAAAGAAATTCTACATGTAGGAGACAAAACAGCTGAAGATAGAATTAACCTCTTTCAGAGCTACTCAGAGATTCAACTAAAGCACAAGTAACTATAAGAACGGGGAGGGACATATAGATAAGGAGAGTAATAGATTAAGCAAAAACATATATAAAGGACTTATTAAGAGGCCAGGCAGTTCACCCACCTGTTATTGGGTCTCCAGGTTGAGATGACTGCCCACCAGACTTGGAATTTTAGAACAAGAAGACAAAAAAAAAAAGATATACTAAAGTAATGGGAATAAATCAAGCCATAGGGAATAGACTTGAGATATGAGGTCCCTGTCTCTTCTGCCTTCCTTCAAACAGAAGACACTGCAGTCTAACAGTAAATGCTGCTGATACAAACTGCTCCCTTCCTGATGATTGACCAGTTTTCCCTTTTTTTCTTTCTTTTTTTCATCTTCCTTTTGTGCACCATAGTGCTAACTGGAACTTCCAGGAGCAAGATTAAAGACTATAGGGGTGTATAGTAAATGGAATAGCTAACCTCTGTCCTGTGAACTGTAGTTAGAAAGGGACAAGGCATTATATATCCTTGCACCTCTGGGCTATCTCTATGCTGCTGGGGGAGGTGTGAGAGCAGAAAGGAATCCCCCACAACTCCCCATCATACCTGCAGAGATTCCAGATCACAGCAGAGGATAATGATGGTGGAAGCAAAACTTATAAGTCAATGAATGGGAAAATAACACCCCATCTCAGGAGGAGAGTAAGACTTGGGACTGAGCAGCCCTGAACTGAAACAGCAGGTGTAGAGGATCAGAGTATATTACAGTATCCAACCCCAACCCGAAACAAATGACCTGAGGAGAAAGAAACTTACGAGTGGAAGAGGAACATGGAAGGATAAGGAAGGACCAGAAGGACACAAAGGTGCACAGGACTGGGAACAGGACCCTGTCTGTCTTAAAACTGCACAGCAAGTGGGAAAGAGATACCACCAAGAGAAACAGAGTAAGGCGTGGGAAGCCACTAAGGGACATACAGAAAGTACTGGCTGAAGACTCTGACCAGAGACCTCCACATGTAGAGGCCATAATCAGCCTCAAATCTAGGACAAACTATACTACAGGCTGGCAGTGTTATCCAGTAATTTTGGACTCTTGATGGACATCAGATGAATTTTGTTTTCTTAATTTTATTTTCTTCTTTCTTGCAGGTTTATTCCTCATTCTCCCCCCCACCCCGCCACTCCATTTTTTTACTTTTACCTATATTTTGTTCCAGTTGAATCATCTTCTTTCCTCTTTTCCTCAATTTACCTCTCTAAACTTAATGATATTTTCATATGAGTGAATAGTCTGTCTAATTTTTCTGGTCAGCTTCAATAACCCCTTGTTTCCCTTGTTTACTCCTTCATTCTTTTTATTCTGCCTTCTCTAGTTTCCCAAAACTTGTGTGATCATCCTTCTGCAGCCTGGTTTCTACTTAATTTATTTTCAATTATCTCTGCTCTATCCACTGTCCTTCTTAAATTTCCACACCACAGGGTAAAACCACTCTACCAAAGGGAAACATGTTGCATAAAAGCTCCTGACTTATGATTGTTCTGTTACATAACTGAGGATTTTGCTTCTGTGGTAGTTTCAGGTGATAACCTCACCACACCCCAGCATCAAAGGACTGGGGCTTGAGTGAGTCAAACAAATATCAACATCTTACTCTTAATTAACTGGAAAGATAAGATACTGGGACAGATGCAAAACAAAAACCTCCTACACACAGAAGACATCCCTGAAGAACAAACCTTGCCCAGAGAGGTTTTGATACTAGTGATAAAGCTACCTACTACAAAAACATACAAGGATCAACACAGAAAATACAATTAAAAATTGTGAACTACAAAATGATAAGATGCAGAAATAAAATGCAACCTAAGACTTTTAGGCCATGCAGAACAAGTTCTAGAAGGAAGGAGAGTGGAATATCAAAAACAAAAACCTCACATTTTTGAAATGAAAGCAACCAAAACAAGGAAACAAATCTATGAGGCAATAGAGAAAATGAGAATAGAAAACAAAAATCTCTCAGGTAAAATAAAGGTCAATATTCATAAAGGAATTGCTTAGCAAACCGAGAGTAAATATACATAAAAAATAGCTGACTGTAGGAAGAAGATGGAAACTGTGAGTGATCAATATAGGAAAGATATGGAGTGCATGAAATGATTTCTGATATTCAGGAAATTAAAAATTCCATTGAAAGGTGTCAAAACCACTTGAGTGAAACAGAAGACAGACTTTCAGACCTTAAAGACAGTATTGTGGCTAGTGATCATGAAAGGTAAGATTTCTTAAAAATAACAAAAGATCAGGAAATACAAATTCAATAGCTACAAAACAATGCAAAGAAAAATAACAGAAGAATATCCAGTATAAATGAAGAATCATGAGTCAATACAAATGACATAAAATGTCTGCTTTCAGAAGTAATAGCAGAAAATTTCCTGAATGTGGGAAAAGAATCTGACATTCAATAAGTGAGGCATATAGAACTCCAACTAGCCATAACCAAAATGAATCTATACCCAGACACATAGTAACCAAGATCCCAGAAATTCAAAACAAGAAAAGAATATAAAAGCTGTTAAAAAAAAAAGGAGCAGATCACCTATAAAGGAAAGTCCAAGTAGAGCCATGACAAATTTCTTAACATAAACATGCAAGTCAAGAAGAGCTTGGCGTGAAGTACCTCAAGTCCTAAAAGAAAACAACTTCCAACCCAGATTAATGTACCCTGCAAAACTTTCTTTCAAAATTAGTGAATAAATAAGCTATTTCCATGTCAAAGTACAACTGAAGAGATAGATGACCACCAAACCAATACTATAAAGGGTACTGTAAGATGTTCTAACAGAGATAAAAATGACCACAGTTCCAAGAACAAGAGAAAGAAACCACCAAGTAGAGAAAATAATTAAACAGAAGAGAAAAGTAGAAAATCAACATCTGGAAAATAACATGACAAAGACAAGTCAATACATATGAGTTATAATCATCAATGTAAATGGCCTCAATTCATGCATCAGAAGAAACAGCCTGGTAGAATGGAGTAAGAAACAAGACCCAGCAATATGCTATATACAATCAACACATATAACTCAAAAAGTTATTCACAGACTAAAAATTAGAGGATGGGAAACAATGCTCCATGCAACAGGAACCCAGAAAAAAGCAGAAGAACTATTCTGTTTGCAAATAATTTTTCAAACCAAGAATGATCAAAAGAAATAAAAAGTTACCACACAGTTGTTAAGGGAAAACTTCCAGAGGAGGAGATAACAATCATTACTATGTATGCACCAGACAGGAGCACCCAATGATATAAGACAAATATTAATAGACATGAAAAATTAAATGAAATTAAAATATATGAAATTAAATATATAATTGTAATGCAAGATTTTTATTCCTCATTGTCACAAATTGGTCAACCAGACAAAAAATCAGCAAAGAAATGAGAACTGAACCAAACCTCGAAAAATGGAAATAGTAGATATTTATAGAGCGTACCACCCAACATCAGAATACACATTCTTCTCAGCTGCACATGAGAGAGTATCTAAAATAGACTATACATTAGCCCATAGAAATGCTTAAGTAAATGCAGAAGAACTGAAATAATTTCTTTTATATTATCTAAGCATAGTGCAATGAAATTGGAAATTAATGGCAAAAAATGGAGAACTTCATGACCAAATGGAAATTAAATAACACATCCTGAACAACAAATGGGTCAGAGACAAAATTACAAAAGAAGAAATTAATATCTACAATTAAATGAAAGTGTAGATACAGCACATCAAAACCTGTGGGAGACAATGAAAGCAGTCCTAAAACAGAAATTTATCGTGGTAAATTCTCACATCAAGAAAACAGAATGTGCACAAATAAACAACCTAATGTTGCACCTCAAATGTCTAGAAAAGGAAGAGAAAGTCAGGCCCAAAGCTTATAGAAGGGAAGGAATTATAAAATCAGAACAGAAATTAATGCAATTGAGACTAATAGAACATTACAAAGAATTAATGAATCAAAGAGTTAGTTCTTTGAAAGAATAAACATTTAGCCAATCTTACAATAGAAACAAAATAAAAGACTCAAATTCATGCAGCGAGGAATGAAAAGGGTAACATCACTACAGAACCTATACAAATTTAGAAGATCATCAATATCTATTTTCTCATAGGATAAAAAACACAGGAAATGGACAGATTACTAGATATATATGAGTTACCAAGGCTGAATGAACAAGATATAAAAACTCTGAATAACCCAGTATCATTCAATGAAATTGAAAATGTAATTTAAAACGTACCAAGAAAGATAAGCTAAGGTCCTGTTGAATTCTACAAGATATTTAATACCAATAGTCTCCAAACTCTGTAATGAAATTGAAAAGGAAGCAATTTTCCTCAACTCTTCCCTGGAAGCAAGTATTACCCTGGTAGCAAAATCAGAAAACAACCCAATGAAAAAAGAGAACTATGTGCCAATCTTCCTAATGAGCATAGATGCAAATATCCTCAATAAAATACGAGCAAACAGAATGCAGCAAATCATTGAAAAGATTATACACTATGACCAAATGGGGGCTTCATTTGGAACGGCAGCACATATGCAAATCAATAGACAAAAAGCACCATATCAACAGAGCCAACAAAAAATCCAGGATAATCTCAATAGATGAAGAAAAACTTTCTTACAATGCCCAAGAAATATTCATGTTAAAAAAAACTAGACAAAATTGAAAGAGATGATCTTTATCGCCATCTGATTAAAACTATCTATGGCAAATGAATAGCCACCATCACACTAAATGCACCAAAAACTGAAAATTTTCACTCTAAAAACAGAAACAAAACAAGGATGTCCACTATCACAATCCTATTCAATATAGTTCTGGAAACACCAGCCAGAGCTATTATATAAGAGAGAGAAATAAAAGGAATAAGGATTGAAAAGAAAATTATTATTATTCACAGATGACATGATATTCCACATAGAAGATCTAAAAACCTCCACTAAATGAGTGCTAGATTTAATAACCATATTCAATAGTACAGGTGGATACAAAGTCAAAACTCAAAAATTGATAGCATTCCGGTAAACAAACAATAAACCCAATGAGAGAGAAATTAGGAAAACCACACCCTTCCCAATAGCATCCAAAAAAGAAAGAAAGAAAGAAAGAAAGAAAGAAAGAAAGAAAGAAAGAAAGAAAG
>NDGN011546246.1:8469-20200 GCA_002564285.1 Tympanoctomys barrerae | reverse complement strand
AGGCAGTGTGACAGAGCTCCTTACGGTAGTGAAGGGCTTCAAAAGCAAAATAAAACCACGTAGCGCAGAAAGGCTTAAAGCTTGGTCTCCAAAGTTCCTTTTCCAAGATGGGCCATTTTGTCTCCATTTTGTCAGCTGACAGAAGTGCCCCAGAACTTGCCCCTGTCCCTCCCAACTGCAATGCCCAGTCCCTGCGTCCTTGGGAACCAAGGGCAGCAGGGAGAGCGAGGGCTCCGATGAGCTGCGGTGATCTGAACCGAACTCACAGGAACGCGTCACCCACCTGCGGCCAGACGATAGAGCAAGACACACACCTCACTCTGAGTCGTGCTTGCAAAGTAACCCTAAACAAACTATTCTAAAGACAAGTGTTTTAGTGGCAGAAAGCATATGACCAAGCTGTCCTAGACATCCCCGCCATGTTCATCCATAATGGATCTGGAACCCAAGATTCACTTAAAAAAAAAAAAAAAAAAAAAGAACACAAAGTTGTTCAGGCAGGTCTCCTCTGCCCATGGCCTCCCTTTGTCAATGCTCTTCTAGTTCTTCCACTCAGCCCAAGAAAGAAACTTGCATTCTCCACTACCAGTCTTCACCACATGCTAAGCTATGCAATCTGCAAGCACAGTAGCAAGGAGAGCGGCCAGAAAGGGACAGGCCCTGAGTAAACCACAACCTCTGAATCTGCAATTGTTCTGTTTACTTAGAAACGGTTGCTGATGTTGAGCCTGCCAGAGATAAACCAGGACAAACCCGGGAAAGGGAAGGGGAAGAAGCAGTGAGGTAAGGGCCACTGTAAACCTGGCAACACACAGAGGAAAAGCTCCTGTGTGGTCAGGACTGTCTTCCTCCCCAGGAGAAACACTAGACAATGCAACAGTGTGAACAGTGACAGCAAGCTACAGCCAGCGCTCCACAGAGGCCGAAGCCGCCATCCCCATGCACTCAGAAGACACCGAGAGAACATGGCGGGTGACAGAAAGCACACAGCACTTGGAGTCACAAGAGATGAAACCCAAGCTCCTGCCCTATGTGAGCAAGCTGTGTGACGCCAAATCAGGTCGTTGTCCATGGACTAGAAAGTGAATAAGGGTAACTGACCATGTAATTCCTCTCCCAGTTCTTTCTTTCTTTCCCTCCCCCCTGTCCAGGAGGCCTTTCAGTGCAGGAGACCGAACTCAGGGAAGGATTTCTCTTTGTTGGTTTGCTTTCTGAGTCAGGGTCTCAGGGCAACCTGCACTCTTCCTGCCTCAGTGCCCCTGAGTGCTGGGCTTGTGGCTGCGTAGCACTGTGTCCAGCTGTTTTCTGCTGGTTCTAGCATCCTGTTAATGCGGCTAAAAGGAGAGCAGAGAAGTTCTGCATCTGTTCAGCAAGCATTAACTGAACATTTCATGTGCTGGGGGCCCTGCTGGGCACCAGGGGTATCTTGCTATCAAGGACCAGAGAACAGAGCTGGAAACAGCCTCTCTGGAATGGTGCCTGGACTTGCTCATAAGTAGGAGGTTATCAGGCCAGAGAAGACAGAGAAAAGCAAAGCATACCCCAAAGCACTCTGGACCGGCCAACAGGACATGTGTGACAGGAGGAGCTCAGAGACCCAGTGCTTTATAAGCCATGCCAAGAGCTTCTGTCCCACATTCCCCAACCCCTCGTTTCTCCTGCTGTTCTCAACAACTCCCTACATGGCCTCTCTCTGAGGATCAGACACAGCCCACACCAAGGCTGCCGTGTCAACAACCCAGCAAACACCCACTCCCTGCCTCCAGCCCACCCCTGTTGTCGGAGCCTCCTGGGGCTCCACCTGTCGCTCTGCGCAGCCTGTCCTCACTCGCTGACAGGAGGCTTCCTCCCAGGACCGGCAGAAGGACCGCTCCTTTCCACTCTTGCTCAGCCTATAGTGCCCAGCCACTGTCACCTGTTCTAAATAGTTTCCATCTTCCTCACAGCCACAGCCCACCCACACCAACTTCACTCTCCACAGATGATCCCCACCTCCTCCTTCGCTCTGGGAACTGACTATCCAGGCCAACTGCCATAGCAACCTTCCCGCCCACCTGTCCTAAGTTCCTTCCTAAATAGCCCGGACAGGGCCAGGAGGATCTCTGCCAACAACATAGGGGACAGTAAAGAAAAAGACCATTAAGAAATGAAACAGAATTGGCAGCCATCAACCAAGGCAGGTTTTTGGTCCACGCGTAGAAATGGTATCTGAAATCAGCACACTTAATGGTACAGACAATATGGATACACTCCACACACCAGAAGACATTATGCAAATACTACGAGCTACTCCATACATGAGTAAGCAAATTGATGGTGGCGATCTAAAGAGATACAAAAAACAGTATTATCAGGCATGGGAACCAAGAACAATGGTGTCAAGGATTCTGCCGAGGAGATCCTTTCTAGAAGGTAATGCAGAGTCTTCACAAGCCTGAGCTCTGACTCCTCCTTCACTGCTACACACACAAAACATGTAATGCCAACCCAAGTAGCACTGAGTCACATTAGTGTCATTTATTTTAGAAATGACTTCCTACAACAATGCATTTGGTATAACATACACAACAGGTTTAACATACTACATGTGTAATACACTACATTGCATGTGATATACCATATATATCTTTCCCATGCTTTCAGCACCACTTTGAGCTCTCAGCCCATGACAGTTGACAGAGGCCAGTAACACTCAGCAGCCTCTATTCACCTCCTGTGTTGAGCATGTTCTACAACACATAATGTTTGCTAAAGCTTCTCTACATTTCTTTTTTTTTTTTTGTCCTGAACAACAATTTTGACTTATCCTGGCTGAGAAAAGGTATGATGCTGGCTTTGAACTTCACACAAAGCAGTAAAGGAAAAATATTACCCAGAGTTGTAAAACTCCAAATATTGGAGTTGTCCAAGTCTTAAAGTCTTATGAGCCTACTGAATACGTCAACATGTAGACTTACACAGATCTACACAGCATGCGAGGAAGACGACAGACAAATAATGTCCTGTCTGGTCCACCACCTACTACAAAATTTCTTCTTGAGGTTGCTGGACTCGGGTGATATTAGGAGATGCTCAACACATAATTTACTCTACTTAGTTTTTCATATTCATTATAGGCAGCAATGGGGAATGAAGCCATCATGAACTTCTAGGTTTCCCAGACCTTGTCCCCGGGACTGAGTCAGGTGCTGCACATGAACAATGATCTTCTGGACTCTGAGAGTAGCATTGTATATGAGGAGGAACAGAGGGATTCCATGGAAAGTTGGCTTTCCTAGGGTAGGTCGGAGTCAGGGCCTGGAAGAGGCCTAAGGTAAGAATCCCAGCTTCTTCCTGACCTTTCCTTTTTTCATTTACTTACTTATTAATGTATTTTTAGTACAGGGACTACAGGATTCACTACACAGATCGGACTTGTAGTGATCCTCCTGTTTTCAGCCTCGCAAGTGCTGGGATTACAGGCACGTGCCACTACACCCAGTCTCGCTGTCTCAGGAAACCCAGGGGCGGGGCCCGCAGCACACTGGGGATCCAATCCTGTCCCTATGCAGGCGCTTTAGTCCGCTGAGTTATCTGGCCAGACTCTTCATGACCTTTCAAATATACCAAGAGTCTGATGAGCTCTGACCTAAAGCGAAGAAGCTAAAAATGATGGAGGAGGAGTTGTTTTCATCCATCCCACTTAGTATTTAGTTCTCAGAAATCTGCAAGAATCACTATGACAGGGAAAAGAAACAGAAATGTGAATAACTCCAGCTCAGAAAGTGAGAATAATTTGGATGAAGTTTACATGGTTTTTCAAGTGTTAGGTTGGCTTATTAGCTTCTCTTGTTGTGAAATTCCCTTTCTATAATCTACTTTGGAACATAGAGGGCTCAAAACAGTTATAACTCTTAGTCTCATTAAAGCATTGGAAGCAGCAATAGGTACTGGGTATTGCCAAAGAGAACGGAAAACTACGTGCTATAGACAACGTGTTTGACATGAATTAATTGAACGTTTCAAAATACATACCAGAGTGTTTTGAATGCTCCCAAAAAAGAAATGATAAATGTCTAAAATTTAAAGTAAATCCAATGGCCCTGATCTGATTATTACACATACATCTATGAAACATCATACTGTACTCCAAAAATATATACAATTACTATAGTCACTCAAAATAAAAATATATTCTTAGAAGTGTATCCCTTGAATTCTTAGTTTTGTATTTTGCATATTTGCTATGACAAGGGAGGAAATGAAGAACAGTTCAACCCTTTCAAGTTCAGTAATTCAGCTCTATTTCAGAGGGAAAAAATTGGAAATATTTAGGAACAAATGTAATTAGTAAATTCATAAAATATAATTGTTGCCAAAATGGTGATTCCATAAGCAAATCACATTATGCAGAGTACTTTATATGTTTCAAAACTAATACGATGACTTGACATTTGTGAATAATACTTTTTTTAAAATCATTGCTTTCTTAGAAATTTCTTTAAAGAAAAAAACATACTCATTTCATCCTACCACCACAACTATTTAGTTCCCTGATAGTTTAAATTTAATTTCCCTTAGATCCCCGGCATGCCAAGCCAGCCCCACCCCCGGAGTGCAATTGAGAGTGGGTGTGGTGGGGTGTGCCTGTAATCCCAGCACTTGGGAGGTTGAAAACAGGAGAATCACAATGAGTCCAATCTACGTAGTCAGACCCTGTAGACCTTGTACTAAATACATTTTTTAAAAAATTAAAAATAAATTTAGTTTCCCTATTGAAAAAAAGATACTAAGATGTTTTCTTGAACCTCAAGACTTTTTGATTTTTCAAGGTAAGAGTTTTTTTTTTAACTGAAACAGTATGTCAAGATTTACAAAACCAAAACTTTCTGACGTACAAACAGGTCACAAATAGGTACAGGGACTGCAACAAACCAGACACAGGGACTACTTTACTCCTCCTGCCCACCTTCCCACACAGAAGGTTCCAATATTACAGGAAGTTCTAGCTTTTCAAAAATAGCTGAAAACAAATGATGTGAAATCCTCTTCTTTCTGAAGGTATGGCCCCTACTGTGTGAACCTTTAAAATACTGATGCTTGTGGGCACCTAGTTTGCAAGTGACACAAGCGATAATATGTTAGAAGTATGGTGAACTCAGGGAACAAATAAAGGCCTAGAAACAAGAATTCTGTTGGAAAATTAAAATTCTCTCCCCCCCGCCCCCCGTCTCTCTGGCAAATATACCAGTTTTTTCTTGGCCAGAGAAGAAACCTGAAGAGGTAATAAATCAACCTGAGAAAAAATGAAATTATCTGCTATAAAACAAAAAGTGCGAAGGTACCTTTGTTTCCTTGTTAAATTAAAGCATAATGAATCCTTCATGCCTAAATTTTGACTCTGTGTTGGGACAATTTTGCAAATGACAAATTGCACAGATTAGCCTGCCTTAAACTTAATTATATTCACTAATCTTTCTCTGTCTAATCAGAAATGCGGACTGCTCTCAGAGCAGGTGCTCTCCACACAGAACTACCCAGAAGCACCCACACGTAGAATAGTGTATGTGGCTATGCATGACATCTGAGCAGAGGAGAGTTCCACCTCCTAAAATCGTAAAAGTGTTACATGTGAAAATGCATATGTGCATATGGGCCTTAAGGAGCTCTCCCTCAAACCTTAAGAACCAATTCCTAATGGATTTTAATACTAAAAGCTGAAATATATGAATTCAACGAGTACAAATAATACAGTTGTCTTTTTCAAGCACACCTCTGCAGAAGCCTTTTTTAAATTTATTTAATCATGTCACAATCAGCAGGCCAGAGACAGTCTCCAAGCAGGGAGACAGTGAGTCACCTCCACGCTGAGGAGGAACTGCGGCATGAGGGCACTGCTGTGAGGTGGGCGCCAGATGCTGCCCGCCCTAAATCAGTCCTGGAACAATCAAAATGATTTCTTCCACCCGTGACATACAATAATTACTGATGGTGATGTCAGTCTCCTTCTTTTAGTGACAAACTCAAGTATGATCTAATGTTTACCTCTCCAAACCATAAAGAAAGACCAAAAGAATTCCATTCCATTTGTGCTTGTAAGAGTCTACAAAGAGATGGAACAGGACAAACTATCTTGTTTTTACACATGGCCAGCAAACAGGATATTATTTCCTGCTTGTTTAAAAAGCACACACACACACACAAAAAAAAAACCCACAAAAATCAAACATATACATCATTTGTAGGAATGCCAACACCTACGAATGCCATTGCTACACACCATGGCTCTCATGGACACCATGTCTTTGCAGGATGTATCAACTCCAGCCAACAAGCAGCCTTGCAAGCCTGTGACAATGCAAGATGGCAGCCCCAAGTGAGTCTGACGGCAGTGTGATGGGGCACCATGCCCGCTAACAACTTCATGCAAACACCATTTTGAGCATTTCCCCATGGTAGGCTGAGCTTCCTAGGACAAGCAACCTGAGTTTGGGTTGTCTTTAATTTGCCAAAACTCTGAAGTTTTCTGTAGTTCTCTATCAACCACAATGACCCCAAATTTTGCCTTCTGCTCCACAATACAATATGGTTACTTGAAATAAATGTTCAGTTGAAATGGCCTAACCTGTGGTTCTGCTCATGACAACTAAATCTCATTTATAATCCTTATTTTTTAAAATAAAAAAATCCTTATTTATGTAAAATAGCAGAATAAAATACTGACCAGAAATAACTTTAAATTCTTGTAGAAACAAAAGAAATGCTCCGACTGGCATATTCTCATACATTCAAAAATATACAACTCAAATTAAAGAACCTTAGTCCTAAATTGCAATGAACATAAAGCCACAGGCAAAATAAAGAAATGGAACGTTGTGAGTGGGCAATGGCAGAACTCAAAATTCACATTCATTGAGCAAGAACAGTTATATTCCAAATGGTAAGGGAATTTAAAACTCTTCTAGATCATTTAAGAGTAAAAGACGCTATAACCCCAGCACTCAAGAGCTGAGGCAGGAGGACTACTGTAAGTTCGAGGCCAGTCTGAGCTACAAAGTCAGTTTAAGTCCAGCATGAATTCCGTGGTAAAACACTGTCTCAAAAAGATAGGGAAAAACACAAAAAGCAAAAGAGATACCATGATTACCTTTTCTTGAGGCAATATAAACAATATAAAAATTTAAAGTACAATTAGTCGGAAATGGACAAAATATCTGTTTTATACTTAGCCAGCAAATGTGATACAATTTCCTGTTGTTCAAAAAGTGCAAATTAGGTACCGGCGAGATAGCTCAATGGTCTAAGCACCTACCTGGCAAGGGCAGGGACCCAGGGTTTGAGCCCCGGCACCGCATGCCATGCCAGCCCAGCACAGGGCCAGCCACTGGGAGTGATGACACAGCTTATAGTCCCAGTGCCAGAGAGGCTGAGACGGGAGGATCGCTTTGAGTCTGGGCTGTGCAGCGAGACCTTCTACCAAATAAATAAATAAATAGATTTTTTTTAATTTAAAAAAGTACAAATCAAGTATGCGACTCCTCTTCCGACAGCACTGTCCTACCTACACGGCTGCTAATTCATGCACCTTCTCCTGAAATGGTCTCTGCGTATGTATGCCAAAGAACTGTTCTGCAGATTCTGTTTTGCTTTGTTTTGTTAACTTAAAAGGCACGTCATCATTTTTTAAATGCCCCCTTATTTTAGGTCTGCAGGTACACGAAACGTCACATCTTTTCTTTTAATTCCCCAAATTACTCACTGAAGAAGGATGCAGTTATCAGAAATCCTCCCCCTACAACTGCCAATAACTTTCGTTCTTTAAATTTTTATTTAGCTTCTACTCTGTGAGAAAAGAAGACAAAGGAAAATCAGACCTGAGGTCAGCGGCCACAGTCTCATTCCACTGAAACCTTCGTTCTGCCCTAAAATCACTGGGGACAGACACCAACACTGCACAACTGATGGTCATTTTTCAGAGTGCAGATGCTCCAGAACCACAACTCACTGCTATTTCACTGAAAACCAGAAAACTTTTCTTTTATTTCTATTGTATTTGGTGGCTGCAGGGTCTCACTAAGCAGCTCGGACTCATAGTGATCCTCCTCTTTTCAGCTCCCCCAGCCCTGGGATCACAGGCCTACACCACTACGCCCAGACTCTTTGGCCAACTCAGCCTGCCCTGGGGGCAGGGCTGGCATAGCATGTGACACCAGGGATTGAACTGCGGTCCCTGCACTTGCCTAAGCTTGCCTAAGCAGGCACTTTAGTCTGCTGAGCTATCTCACTGGCCCCAAGAAAACCAAAACTCTTAAAACACACGTACAAGCAAGTCAGGGCTCGAGATGCCATTGTGCAAGGAATCACCCGAAACAGCTCATTTCAGAAGGCACTCATCATTCGCTTCCTCTACTGGTTACTCGTTTCCCATTCCTTTGTCATCATTTCTACAAAGGGCCTGAGGAGACCTGAGAGGAGTGGGGAGAGTCCAGTGTTTCCAAAGGGTAGCCTGAGGATGTCCAAGAGGCTGTGGGGCTAATCTGAGAGGCTTACGCAGGCAATCAAAGGAAGATCAGAAGAAAGAACTACGAACTTCCGAGCTGAAAACAATGAGGCACAGGCAGGACTTCTTCTGGAGGCGAGAGAGTAAAGAAACCAAGCAGGAAGCCAGAAGCAGGGAAAGTTAGGCCCAGTGAGACAATGGAGAAAGCTCAGTAGGACAACTGGTCCGCCAGATGGACAAAACCAACACAGCCACATTTTATGCCAGAAGCTCAGAGATACGTGGAAATGTGTATGATCTAGAACTGATCTTTCTCTCATCACTCCATGGTGACTGAGGCTATGGGCGGGGCCTCAAGTGTACACATCTACTTCAATGGCCACCGTGCACTTGGGGTGGGGTCTGCTTTTACCTTACAGCATTTCACCCTTGATATTTCGAAGACACCCTAAATATATCCTCAGTTGTGCTGCTATAATGCATGAAAGCACCATGCCTGTTTGGCCTCCCTCATAGAATTATATCCCATCTAACTCTTCCTGCAAAATTTTCAGACCTGCTTTTCACTTAATAAGCCTTCAGTCTGTGAACTTTTGGATAATATAATTACAGGATGCAGAAATTCTGAAATGCAGGAACAGCAAACCAAACTTCACCATTAAAATACTGCGTAGAAGCTTCAGCCCATGGAGAACAATGCCGTCTGCAGGCTTGGCAAGGACGCTGGCCTCTGCGCTCGCCAGCCAAAGGCACAGGTGCACACCAACTGCACGAACACCATCTGTAATTCTAAGCCAATTTTCTTGACTTGGAGGAATCAAAGTACTTCAAATTTTGTATATAAAGTGAGGCCTTGTTCCTATTTTTATGTCATACTGCATCATTTTGTATAATTCATAGTTGCACAAAATGAAATCAAACAATATTCACTGGCATGTGCCTTCATTTATCTGGAAAATCTACCCTTTGCATTCCTCCTTTTTCTGTCAAAATTCGACACGCCTCCTCCTTTCTCTCCCTAAATGATCTCACCTAATCTTGTAGCTTTAAATAACATCTTTGTGCAGATGACCCTCAAGCATACTATTTCTGTCCCCTGTGAACATGACACGTCCAGGGAAGCACAATGGGCATCTCAAGACAAACAGAACTCCACCAGCCCTCACAGGGTACCTCTTTGTTCTCTGCCTCAGTACATGGCAACGTCAACTGCCAGCCAATGAAGACAGACTTGCCTTCAGCTCTTGACTCTGCTCCACCCACGTGCACTCCAGCAGGGTGCGCCTTCAAAATACACTCTGCGCAGGGGCCCCGCACGCCATGCTGCTACCCCTTCCTTGATCCAGGCCACGCTCTTACCCTAAACTGCTCCAAGGCCTCCTACAGGTTACTCTGATTCTCCTCCCACCTTCAAAGGTGATTCTCCACTCAAGATTCAGAAGAATTGTTTTAAAACACAAGGGCACATGGACCATTGTACCCAAACTTCTCCCATGGATTCCAGTCACTCTTGGGAGTAAAAGCTAGAGCTGGTATGGTGCTGCAGAGCTGTCATCCCAGCACTCTGGGACACTGTGATCTTAAGGTCATAAGTTCAAAACTCGCCTGGCAACTCAGCAAGACCCTGTCTCAAAAGGAGGGAGAGGGGAGGAAAGGAAGAGAAAGGGGCTGGAAGATGGAATTGGGATGTGTTATGTGCATGTACCAAGTACTCACAAGAAGTATAAACATCACGTATTGCAAACATGTACCAAAAAAACCCAAAATCAAGGGTATGTAGCTCAGTGTGAAGGCCCTGGGTTTAAAGGCTAGTACCAGTGGGGGGCTGGGAGTGGGGGTCCTTATCACAGCCTACACACTCTGGCTCCATCTACAACTCTGATCTCACTTCACGTCACTGTCCCTCCCTATAACCACCCCCAGTCCAAATCCGTCAAGCTGGCTCCCTTCCTTTCCCTCATCATGCCAAGAGCATCCTACATCAAAGGACTTTTTTTACTTACTGTTCCCTTTGTCTAAACACTCCTCCCTAGTTCTTTTCAGAACTTAATTCGAAAACAGCCCCTCTAGTCGTCATCTTGTCTTATTCTCCCACAGCACTCGTTACTGCCTGAAGCTATACTTCCTACTCAGTTATTTGTCTACTTCATTCACCAACAAGGACTTGATGAACACTAACCCGACACAAAGTATTCGAAGACCTACAGCAGTAAGACAAAGATCCCTGTCCCCACTAGGCTCACACTCTCCTTTGTTATCCTCACTAAAACCCAGGCTCCCCAGCGGCATGGACACACAGTCCACCCTTGGCCAATGAATCCCTAGTGCCGGAGCAGCACCTTGGTACCAGGCAAGCATTAGCACGCTGCTGAATGGCTGGAATGTCACACGCAGCCCTCTACTTCCCTGAGAACACCAACCACAAGTCAGAGTTCTTCCTATCAAGTCAGGATCCAGGTCGGGACCCAGAATGTCCCCCACGCCCCCTTAGAGTAGTCTGGACATAGCTCCGTGGTTCAGTTGGGTCCCCAACTTGAAGCCTACCCATCCTGACTAACTGCCATTCCTGACCACCACAGTACCCCACAGGCTCCCCCAGTGGCCTGGCATTGGGACTTGTCTCACCTGATCCACACGGTGAGGACTGGCCATGCATTCAGCATTAAACAGACCGGCTGCCCTCTAAGTGTTGGACTGAAGAGGCCTGGGTCCCATTTTCTCCCTGGTTCTGGCAGTCCCTCCCCTCCAAGCTCACACGACACTTTCACCACCCACAAGGCATAACTTCATCTGTACCTAGCACTGAATACCATTTATTAAACACATAACTCTGCCTCTTCCAACTGCCACAGAAGCAAGATGTTTACGTGATCTGATGAGTAACTATAATTTTTCCAAAGAATATTTGTTAATCGTTTGTTTGTTGGCTTGTTGGTTTGTTTTGGGGCTGAGACTCAAACTCAGGACTTTGCACCTGCCAGGCAGGCACTGTACTGTTGAGCTATGTTCTTGGCCTGTTAATTGTTGAAGTGATTTAATTTCAAAACAAAATAAACATAACTATTAAAAGAAGTTAAATCATTTTAAAAAGCAGTGAACATGGGAACAAAAAATGAAAATCTCTTGAAGAAATATTCTGGAGCTCTTTGAAAACAGGTACTTAAAACTCTCCTTTCTAAGATAGACGTAAGGGGCCGGGGAGATGGCTCCGTGGAATAAGCGCTTCCCTGGCAAGCACAAGGGCCTGAGTTC
>NDGN011546244.1:19107-38862 GCA_002564285.1 Tympanoctomys barrerae | reverse complement strand
CTGGCAAGCGCAAGGGCCTGAGTTCAATCCCTGGTTCCGCAAAAAAAAAAAAAAAAAAAAAATTTTGTGTTTAATTTATCAGACTAAAGAAAAAGTTCTCCGACACGAATGTAGAATAAAACCTAACTTCAAATGGAGATGTATTCACTAAATGAAAACAGACAATCAGGAGATGTTCAGAAAAGGTGGAATTTAGACCAAGCATAATTAAACAAAAACAAAAAGGACAATCTAGAATGCTTAATAGTGAAATTCACAGTATAGAAATAACATCAATAATAAAGTGAAACTTCAAGAATTTAAAAGAATATTGCATACTAAACACAAGGTATCATGTCTGCATCTTGTACTATGAATAACTACTATGAAGACAGCAATATGCAATGTGCCAATTACTGAAACTGTCCTACTAGCCTGTTTTGAAACTGTTCAATTGCTTTTTATCTTTTTTCTCATTAAAATGAGTAGAAATTAAAATAAAAGAATACTGCAACAGCAGAAGATTTTAAATAACGCCTTCCAAGTCTTGGCAGATCAAGTGAGGAGAAATAGCTAATAATATGAATAAATGATGTAGCAAATGTACCCAGGAACATACTCTTATCTTGTTCCAGAAAGGGAAAATTAACCAAAAGGAAGAAAAAAATTTGATCAAAGAAATAATAGAAGAAAACTTTCCAGTACGAAATGTAGTAAGGAAACAACTAGTATAAACATGATTCTGTTGGTCAGCTCTCCATTACTGTGACAAAATACCTGGGAGAAATCAATATAAAAAGGATTCATTTTGCCTATTATTCACTGAGGTTTCAGTCCATCATCAGCTGGCCCCATTACTTAAAAAGAAATGGCAAAACAGAATATCCTGGTGGGGAATACATGGCCTAACAAAGCTTCTAATCTCATATGGCCAGGAAAAAAAAATGGAGGTCACTTTTTGTAACAAAGCTCCTTCTCCCAAACTCATTAATTTATGAATCCTCAACAGATGGATCCATTGATAAGGTCAAAATGCTTATGATCCAGTCAGCTCCCAAGGCCCTCGTCCTGCACTAGGGTTGCACTGGGGACCAAGCCTTCAAGCCATGAGACTGTGGGGAGAGGGTCTTCAATCATCCAAATGACAACAATGAAAATGATTGTGATTCGACACATCTAAAAAAAATCCTCCTTGGACTATCAGGATACCATTGATCAAAGGTTTCTAAGATGACATGGTAGTGTCCACCTATGATCCCATCCCTCTGAAAGCCTGAGGCAGGAGGTCCACAAGTTCAAGTCCAGAGTGGGTAATTTAGTGATTTAGCAAGAACTTGTCTCAAAATAAACAAAAATTTAAAAAGGCTACAGATAACAGCTCAATGCAAAGGCCCTAGGTTCCATTTCCAGTACCACAAAAATGTAAAGACAAAAGATGTCAAAAAGAAAGACTAAGCTATCTGCAGAGGCCTACGGGTTAACCTTGTTGTGGTCAGCAAGCTTTGAGGTAGCTCTCAATAGTCTCTGTGTCTGGAGTCTGTGACTTGGTTTAAGCCTCTTCTTTCTGAATGTGGACGGGATCTATGACATGCTTCTCCCCAACTGAATATGGCAAAAGGTGGTGGGATATCACTATGTGACATATTATGACATGTTATGATATGAGACTATGTTACTTAGAATATTTAAGGTTTTTCCATGTAAGCAGGCTTTCTCTGTTGACCTCTCTATCTTTTTTGATGAAAAAAGTGGCCTTTGGGAAGTCCATTTTGTCAAAGAACTGATGTTGAGCTCTAGTCAACAACCAAGAAGAAGCTGAGGCCCTGAGTCTCCCAGCCCATGAAGAGGTCAATTCCTACAGGCACGGTGGCTCATGCCTGGGATCTCCATTAGTTGGGAGACAAGAATGATCACAAGTTTGAGTCCATCCTAGGGAGTTTAGGGAGATCCTGTTTCAAGATGAAAACTACACAAGGCTGGGAGTACAGCTCAGTGGCAGAGTACCCCTGGATTTGATCCTTAGTACTTCCCATCACACACATACATATGCACACAAGTGCACTCACACACATGCACAAAGAAGAAACCATTTCTGTCAACAACCAAGTGACCTTGGATGATACAGCTGCACTGAAGCAGGGGGATTTGCTAGGCTGTGCTGGGTCGCCTGATCCTCACATAGCAAGCTGAGGGTGTAAGGACTAGTTCTGCAACAAGAAGATAACTCATAGTTTGACCTTAGACTTCCCTTCAACCTCTGTTTACAAGTGAACAGTAAGTTACATAAAACCAACCAAAATGATTTCCAGATATTCAAGAATTCAAAATTTATACTTTCCATGTACCACTTCTTTAAAATTATGTACTCAATTATCATGAAGAAGGGATTTTAAAAGAGTAATGTACAGTGTCTAAAAAGTAGTAGAATAACCCAAGTGCTTTAAAATGAAGAAATCCAGCATAGACCACCGCATAACAGCTACAGTAAACAAACTTTCAGATTTATTCAACAAGTGTTGTGATTAAGTAATTGGATGAGTTTAGTGATAGGAGACTAAAGAACTTAACAGCTTGTCACAAACTCCCCAGGTCATCAGAACCCTAGATTAATTAGAGTGGCAGCGCCCTATTATACTGCTAGCACACAAGTATCTTAATAAAACATGTGTCCTGTTGTCGGAGTCTTATCAATATATCTTTCATATGCTATACTGTAGGAAGATGGGTCAGAGAAATTGCATGGAGGTTGATCCACTGCACACTTGATGAAATGTCAGAGTTTGTACTATGCCTAAGTCTTAGTTTTCTCTCATGCTTGTCTCAGATTTCCTCAGTCTCATCCCCATCATGGACCCCTGGTCTTTATCCCCTTCTTACAAGCAGAGCAGAGAGGCAACGTGTGGACTACATAGTTCTTATCAGGACTTGGGCTGCACCCACAAGCCAAGGCTCCACACATGGCTCTCAAATTCTTATGAGTGTCACCTGGAAACTGACATATTTCCTTTTCCAAGCAGTTGTAGGAAGAGCCCCAGGATACAAGCAGGAAGTAGGAGACTGTGCAAAGAGGACAGGAGACAAGAGATGACTACAGTCCTTAGTCTTCCCTCTGACAGCCTACTCTAAGGTATAGAATAGGATTCCAACATGGCCAGCCCAGCTTAGCAGTATCCCTGGCTTCAAACACTCCTACAAGGGTATAATTGTGGCACCCAGCAGTGCTGCCAGATCATCCCAAGGTTTAGCTGAGGAAGGATCTGTTTCTAAGGTCACTTGGTTGTTGACAAACATAGCTACTTCTCTGTGTGTGCATAGAAGCATGGATGTGTATGTGTGCACGCACATGCATGCATTTATGATGGGAAGTAGTAAGGATGAAATCCAACTCTGTCACTGAGCTGTACTCCCAGCCTTGTGTAGTTTTCATTTTGAAACAGGGTCTCCCTAAATTCCCTAAGCTGGACTCAGAGCTGTGATCATCCTTGTCTTCCAACTAGTGGAGATCTCAGGTATGAGCCATCATTCCTGTAGGAAATGACCTCTTCATGGGCTGGGAGACTCAGGGCCTCAGTTTCTTCCTGGTCATTAATTAGAGCTCACCATCAACTCCTTGACAAATGGGCTTTCCAAAGGCCAATTAGTTCATCAAATCGTGCAAGAAAAGAAGTCAACAGAGAAAGCCTGTTTACATGGATAAACCTTAAATATCCTACGTGACATAATCACACATGTGACCACCTGTCACCTTTCCTATGTTCAGTTGGTGAAAAAGTATGTCAAAGGTCTGCTTCATGACTTATTTCATCCCTGACAACATATAAGGCCAGATTCATATCTGTGAATATTAGAACTATGCTCCTCTAGAACTATGTTTTATTAAAATTATACCTCAATATCTCCCCAACGCTTCATGCACTCAGGGCTTTTGAGAAGTGCCTGGATCATAGGAATTATCTGCTGATGAGCTCATAGCTAACTGTGATCTTGAGAGGTGGAATCTGATTGGAGGAGGTCATAGGAGGTGTGCCCTGGAAGGATATAAGCCCCTCCCCTCCTCCCTTGACTCTCTGCTTCCTGTTTGCCATGCCCTGAGCAATTCCCTCTGCCATGGTTCAAAAGAAGTTCATGGTCCAGTATGAATTCTAAAGTAAGCAAATGCTGTTTGTTCTTTCACCGTGAAACTCAAATTTTGAATAAATTTTAGCAAATGGAAAAAAATGATACAGCATAATATACATGTAACATATCAAATAAATGATACTACTTAGATATTTATGGGATTCAGGGAGAAGAAGAAAAGTAAAGGAAACTGGGGAGGTATTTATTTCTTCAGCTTTCTAAAGGCTGTATAAAATGACTTATCAAGACATAATGGTTTGAACACACTATTAAAATGTATTTATAAAATCAGTTAAGCAAGTAAGAAAAAAGAGACAATATTAGAACAAGGGAGTGGAAGAACCTGAATTGAACTAAGATTATTTTAAATCCCTCAAAATAATAAAGACAGAAATTCTTTTGAGCCAGGTATACGTCTTCTGGGTACCTACCTCCCAGACTAGTTACTATTGCAATGACACATGTTCCTGGTGGCACCACTCTTACTAGCTAAATTAAGGGAGCAGCCTATATGCCCATCAAGAAATGAATGGATGAAGAAATGCAGCATATATGCACAGCAGCTATTATGCAGTCGTTAGAAAGATAAAATTGACTCATTTGTAGGAAAATGTATGCACCTGGGTTTATCGTACTAGGCGAAATAAATCAGATTCAGAAGGTCAAAAAGCACACACTCTCTTAAGTGAGAAACCCCAAGTACAAATACTTTGGACAACAAAATAGAAGAATGATAACTACAAAGGGGGAGGCAGATTTTGTGGAGATAGAAAGGAGATCTGGGGATGGGAGTTAGAATGATGGAGAAGAGGAAGAAGACAGGATTGAGATCCAGTGTGCACACATGCCAGCATTCCACTGTGAACATGCTCATTATATATCATAAATATCCACCAATATAAATTTTTAATGAAAAATTAAAACAGTATCCAAAATTAGGAAGTTAAAAGCAAAATCATGGGTTCATTAATCAGATGTATGGAAGAAACCACTATAACCAATAGATTTTGGAAGAACCTGGGCTCCCAGGCAAGGAGTGACTTTGCTCTGAATTCTATACAGCTGTGCTCTGACCACTGAAGGCACTATCTAAGGGGAAGTAGGGGGCCTGTGTCTTAGTTACTTTTCTCATTGCTGGGACAAAACATGAGACACCTAAGGTTAAAGGAGGAAAAGCTTACTTAGCTCATACTTTGTAGAGATCTCAGTCCACCATTGGCTGCTCCAAGGCAGGGTGGTTTGGCAGAGGGGGCATCACAAGGGAGACAATTCAGGACACCTTCAAGGTAGCAAAAGCAACCAAAGGACCTTGTTGGCATACTTCTATCGCTTTTTCTTATCCAGACCACTCTTAGCTTTAATGCTAGCGCCCTTGTGCCTAGCACGCACCAAGAATCAATTCTAGGGTCACATACTCTAGACCCAGCCATGGCTAAAGAAGCCCCACCTATGACTCCATGACACCTTCAGGGGACATCTGAACAGAAGCCATAGCATTCTGCCCCTTGCCGTTCAAAGACTCGTGCATCTCTCTTCATGCAAAAACAGCATCTAGCCCATCTCAAAGAGTTGCCAGAGTCCTAACAGTTTCAGCATTACTGAAAAGTCTAAAGTCTCCTTCTGAGGTTTAAGGAAATGCATAGCTGCAAACCCTTGAACACTTCCAATATTTAATGGCATAAATAGACATTTCCATTCTAAAAGTTACAAACAGAGATATAAACGAATGGGACCAAAGCGAGTCAAACTCCAGCAAAACAAAAATGAAGGCCTGCATTTCCATGTCCAGTGTCTGAGGCAATCTGTGGCTAGATATGCACTCCAGAAGGCTGAGGTGGCTTCTCCCTACAGTCCTTCCAGTGGTTATAGCTCCCGTGGCTTCCCCTTTGGGTTGGCTCTGCTCCCTCGTTGCAGTTTCCCACAGATAATCCATGTTCCCGGCTTCTCCACACTTCTGGGGTCTCCAGTGCTCCTTCAGCTTCACATTCATGGCTTCTCACTCTGCCCCCTCCAGGGCACGCTGTCTGCCCTCCTGGGCTTCTTCTGAAATCTGGGTGGGAGCCTTCATGACTTCACAACTCTTGCATTCTGCGTGCACCTAAACCCAGCATCACATGGATAACGCCAAGGACGATGCCCTGGATGAAGCCAGCCCAAGCCAGGCTTCCCTCTTTATTGGCCATAGGGGTGAAGTGCCTATGAATTGCACACCAAGGAATAACTTCCCTAGGCCGCAGCATTTCTGGAACATGGTGCTCTGGGGCTCTCTTCTCAAAAAAAAAGATTTTCTCTTTTGCAATTTTGAGGCTTCCAAGCTGGGATCCTGCTGTTTCATATGATCTGTTAAGGCCATCTTTTTATTCTCCTCTTCCACCTCTACAATCAAGACCTCCTCTGCTCCTTAGTTGAAGTTCACAGTTTTACTGCTGCTTCTTTTCTGTAACATTTTGAATCATACTGTTAGTGTTGCTGCTCATGATTCTCAAAAAAGATCTCACTGAAAGCTCCCGACAGCAGCCACGCCACTGCCTCAACATAAGACTGCTTTGAAATTTAATCTTGGTTCCAGGCAAAGTCTCTGGACACAAGCAAAATGCAGGTAACATTCTTCCAAGGTGTCACATACATGGCCTGGAGCCCAACAGCCAATTCAGTCCTTCTGCCCAGCAGAAACTCCTGAAACCTACTCTTTACTGGAAGGATTTCTATCAGCCTTCTGATCTTCTGTGCTCCAGGTCTTCTGGATCTGGAAGATTCTAACCTTCAGAGTCTCCCATCAAGTATATCCTAAGACATTTCAGCTCTCCTTTTTCAGTCAGCATCTCTGAACCTTTCCAAACACTCCTCCCAAGACGCAGGGTCAGGTACCGTCACAGCAATGACCTACTTCTCTGATACCCAATTCTGTCTTATTTAACTTTCTTGTTGCTGATACAAAATACCAGACACACAAAGTTAAAGAAGGAAAGATTTATTTCGCTCACAGAAAAGTTTCAGCCCATAATTGGCTGGCCCCAAGGCAGGCTGGCTTGGCAAAAGGATATCACAGCAGACAGTTCATGGTACTCATAAGGCAGCAAAAGCAACAAGGGGAGTTGTCTGTGTATTCCTACCCCTTTTATCTTACACAGACTACTTAGGGCATGTAGCACTCTCACCCTAATCCTAGGGCCCTTGAGTCTAGCATTGCACTATGAATCTATTCCAGTGTCGCACACTCTAGATCCAGCCACCTCTAAAAGGCCACCTAGGGCTTTGGTGGACATGTAGATACAAGGCATAACAGACTCAGTCCCAACCCTCGGCAAGACCCAAACAAGATGTCTTAGTTACTTCTTCGCTGCTATAATAGAATGCTATGGGCTGAATAGTCTATCAACGATAGCAATGCATTTCTCACATTTTGAGAGGCTGAGAACCTCAAGGTGAAAGAGCTGCAGCTAAAAGGGGCATTCTTGTTGTGTCCTCCAATGAGGGCCAGGACAGCTGTATGGCTATGTGTGAGCCAGTGGACGCAGCCTGTGGAAGCCACCGCATGTCAGTGATCCACGCCACCAAGAGTGGTGGGAAGCCATTCAGGAACACAGGTCCCTTGGTCTAGTCTCCCCTGAAGGTCCGTGCTCAACGCAGTTGCATGGAGATGAAGTGGCCCATACATGCTTGCTGCAGGATGCATTTACACTATAGCACAAGGGAGCAAAATTCGGGAAACATCACAAGGTAGGATTGACTGAGTGATGGAGAAAGCAGAGATTCTCAGCTGCTACAGGAGATAAGACACACCAGCTCCTGATCGGTGCCAGCCCAGCGATGAGGGTCTGTGTCCCTTTCTGAGGGGAGGAGCACAGTGCCAGGTCAGTGTTCCAGTCCCCTCATGCTTGGTTTCTCCGTCTAAGACCGCAAGTGTAAATGGGAACATCAGTAATTTACTTATTTACTTTTAATTTACATATTTGGTACAGGGTCTCACTACGCAGCACGGAGTCATAATGATCCTCCTGTTTCAGCCTACCCAGCCCTGGAATTACAGGTGTGTGCCGGCACACCTGCTTTCACTGGCTGGCATGGCATGGAGCCCGCATAGCATGCAGTACTGGGGATCAAACCTGGGTCCTTCCACTGGCCAGGCAGACACCTAGACAGCTGAGCTATCTCCACAGCCTGAGAAAATCCATAATTTAAGCAGTTCTTCACTTGCATGAAGAGGAGGGATCCCTAAAGTAGTTGACTGACAGATACTGACCCAGGTGCTTTAGAAATCGCTGACAACTTGCTGGAAATACTGCAGTGGCCCTGACTCTCCCTATTCTGCTTGAAAAGGTTTCAGTTGGAGACTGATGATCTGCATTTTTAATAACTTCCTCAGTAATTGTGCTGCGCAGCCAGCTCCGTGAATCCGTGATATAGAGCTGTATAGCCATTCAGTGCCTGAAGAAGATCAACTGTGAAAGATAAGTGAAGGCAGGCTTGCAGTGCTTCGGTTGACCAGAAGTTCCCAAGTGTGTGGGGTGTGTGTGTGGGGTGTGTGGGGTGTGTGTGTGTGTGTGTGTGTGTGTGTCTGTGTGTGTGTCTGTGTGTGTGTCTGTGTGCGCACACGTGCATGCGTTGCTGTGTGCATGTGCATGTGTGACTTCCTTCTTACTCTTATTTCTGGAAGAAATTACATAATAACTATGGAGATAAACAGACAAGAGGAGCAGGACCTGCCTCTTGATGTCACCTGCTAAGCAATATTCAGTCCCCCAGCTTGCCACATGTTGATTCATCATATCTTAACCAAACAAAGAACTCTGGCTCATACAAAGTCAGCAGCCAGACTCGCCCTGCAGGGCCTCACCCCAGAATGCAAAGCTCAGCCCATGACTCCTTCTTTCTGGCTTAGTGGACCCAAAGAATTCTCTCCCCTTGGGAAATGGGCATGTGCATCCTCTACCGCCATGAATATTTATACCTATTATTTGTACACTTGTAGCGCTATAGTCTTTTTGGAGCCAGTTGTACTAATATTTCTATTTAAACCATTTTCTAAAATAATATGAGCATATGATTCTTTTTCTAAAAGAGAAAACTTCACAATAATTTCTGGCACATATTGAATGATCCATGACCTCAGGTCCTTATGCTAGTTTCTGGTTAGCTGAAGAATAATGGTAGCCATTAATGTTTTAATTAATTTTTTTTGAGAAACCAATAGCAATGAGACAGTCTCAAAACAGGTTAGTAGGACAGTTACAATAATTAATGCATTGCATATTGTTGTCTTTGTAGTAGTGATTCATAGTACAAGATGCAGACGTGATATCCTGTCCAAACACTATTAATACAAATCTTTCTTCTCATTGAATTAAGAGAGAGTAGCTGTATCTCTATCCTATTTTGTATATACAGATACAAAATGGTCCTTCGTTTATATCTGATAGCTATTAATGGCAGCCTAGAAATGTGTGCCAATATGCAGTTGACAGATGTACTTAACTGGAAAAAGAAGACTTGCAAAGTTTTAAATAAGCCGCATACTGGAAAGTTCTAAGCCCCGCTCTTTCTCAGCGTCTTCCCTGGGAAGTTGTCGGCAGCAGCTGAAGCTGGGCATGCTTTATCTAATATGGACTTTCAGGCTTTCCACTCCCCCCTCTGATAAGTATGTCTGGGTGATTCAGTCAGCTGTGGTTTCCCTTTTGTCCCCCAAAACAACTGCAACTGGGCAAAAGATAATGTGATGACTTTCTGAGATATGGGCAAGATGATGAAAATGTGAGCCATTCTCTGGCAGCAGCTGGGAATCCTGGCTGAAGGCAAAGTCTTGGAGACCAAGGGCCAGTCTGCTGAGTGCTGGCTTGTGATCCTGCGCATCCTGCTTACAGGCTGCCAGCCACTCTGGGAACAGCAAGACAAACAAAGGTGGGAACTCTGTGCAATGGGCTCTTCAGTCCTCCACGCAGAGGCACTACGCCCCTTCCCTTCTTTCCCGCCTTCCATTGCCCTCAGTGTTCTCAGACATGGACCTGCACCATTAGGATCCCCACAGCTAGCTCCATGTTCTGGCCCAGAGAGATTGTCTTCTCCCTCTCTGCCCTGCTCCCAGTGACTTCTCCAAAAGCGCTGCATCTACTTGTCCTGGACCTTTTTGGGTTTTGGGGTTTTTTTTTTCAGAACGGGGAATTTAACTCAGGCCCTTGAGCTTGCCAGGCAAGTGCTTATTCTACTGAGCCATCTCTCCGGCTCTGTCTTGGGCATTTTCCAATTCTGCTTAAACCTTGGCACCACAGAGGAATAACAGCTCATCAGTCCTCTTCCCAAAACATCACCACGCCCTGTACCTCCCCAGCCAGCCTTCTCCACTAGGGTTCTTAGTCATCTTGCAAGATTCATCTCAGGGGTCACCACCATTCATTCAACAAATATTTATTGAGCATCTACTGTGTGGGCAGGCATGCTCACAACCATTAGGATCTCAGCAGTGAACACATCAGGCAAGATCTCAGGCTGTTTCCCCTGTGCGCATCTGTTAAGCCATCCCCACACGAGGTGCTGGGGTCTGCACCCCCTGCCTTTTGTGAAGAAGCTGTCTTTTGCTTTTTCCTGCCTCTGCAGTATCTGGAACATGGTAGCTACTCAATAGAAGCTTGTCAAGCACAGAAAGGTTGAATAACATGGTGCAGAATACTGCTGGTTGCTTCCTCAGTGTTCATTCCCTTTATGCTTTCTCCTTTCTAGCTGAGTGGAACAAAATTGGTATTGTTTGGGGAATCTGGCCTCTTCCACAGAACCATGTGTTCTGTTGCCCTGATCCAAAATCGTCCATCCCAGTGGTACAAAACCCAAACTGGAGTTTGGTGGGAAACAGACCCTTGATGAGGTTGTGCTGCAGAAGTGAGGAGGCCTGCAGGGAGGACCCCAGCCTGCCCAGTGGAGCGTCCTGTCATAAGGGTGTAAAACACGTAATTGAATTGTTCAACTCCCTCAAAAAAGACACCAGCAATTTGTGGGCAGAATCAAGAGACGAAACCCCAGCGAGATTCAGCACTTTGGCACCTTTCTCTTTCCTGCAGCTTTCCAGCAGATTTCGTTCTTGGGCACACACTAAGGGTGGCACTGACTGAGCAGAAACAGCAGGGTGTGGGGGTGAAGGGGAAGGCAGTTTTGCTGGGAGAGAAGCTGTCTGTCTGTCTGTCTAGGCTCTGAGATCTGAATTGATTAACGGCCCAATAACTTGAAGCCTTTCAGGGTTGAAAAGCACACTTCTCTGCTCTGAGATCAGCGAGAGCAGAGGCAGGAGATGGAGCAGCAGATAAGATTGAGGCGAGCTATAATCCCGATCCCCGCCTTTCCCAGTACCTCCTGTGAAGCATTCTCCAGCAGACAAAGGGGACACTCTGCTTATTGTGGAGACACTGGCTGGGAAAAATCAGATTATCGGTGGTATCACCGAGCCAAGCTATTGTTCCCAGTGGTCTCAAGGTAGAGGCCATTGAACAGGAGGCCAGAGTGGGGGGCAGACCCAGGGACCAGATGGAAGAATTCTCAGCCTCAAGGACTTTATCTAGACAAGATCTTTACCCCACGGAATTGACTGGGAACAAATAGATTAGAAGCAAACCTAGTTTCTAAAGAAATAAATTATTGAGGGTTTAACCCGCAGGGTTACCCAGACCCCAAATACATTCCAATAGGAAATAGGCTGCTGTGTATGCATAGATCCTAAAACAAAGGTATTCTTTTCAGAGTCTTTCTCTGATGGGCTTTGAAAAACAATGGCCAACAGTCACCCTTCAAAGAGGTGGACAGTGGTGTAGGTACCACCAGGCTTCCTACCTGAACCAGAGCTGAACTGCCATTATTCCTGCCCTGTGGCCCGATGACCCATCAGTACACTTCTCTTTCTTTCTCTGAATGAGAGATTTGATTGCAGCTGTTCTGCTCCTCAACAACCACTGGATGTTGGGTTTTAATCCCTGTGGATTAACTAATGGTCAGTTTAAGTGGATCTGCCCAGCTGAACCGAGTCCACCTGGTTCTGGGTGCTCAAGACCCACCAAGAGTTGTTGTCAAAACACCACAAAAGGAGAACCAGAGGGAAAGATTTCATGCTGCTGATTTCTCAGGAGAAGCTTTGTGGTAAGCTGTTTTTCCTGGTATGAACTCGGCTGTCACCATCATCGGAGCTCCGGTCTCACTGTCACTGAGGATGGCTGCAGTTCTCTAAGGGGGACTCTGGTTTTTACCTTGTCACGTTCTGGATCCAGGGCAGATCCCTCAGCCTGTTGGCACAGAACCTTCACCTGCCAGCCCAGGCTTTCCAGCTTCCTCCACTGACCTTTGGGCCTTTCCAATGCAGATGCTTGGTACAGGCTTGCGTGACACATTGCTATGGGCCCCAGGCCTCTGGCTGGACACATGGAAGACATCGTCACCAGCATGTAGGCTTCGGACTGAGCTCATGGAGCACACTGCCACGTGCTCTAGCTCTTTGGCTGGACTCATGTGGAGCACTGCTGTGGGACCCAGGCCCTCACCTGGACTCTGTAGGTCTCTCACCCTTTCTCATACTCTTCTACATTTGACTTCTTGGTGAATATTATAAGACAGTCCTACAGACTTATACATCCTGTGTCGTATCTGTTCCCTTGCAAGCCCAAAAGGTGTTAAGGACACATTCTCAACAAAACAAGGCCCTGGCTCCACAGAGTCTGACAATAGTTGGAAGTTAGAATTCTGGGGATGAGCCAAGGGCCTAGCACAGGATAGGGGTGAGAGACGGGAGCTGTAAAGCGCTCAGCTGCAGTGTGAAAGGTGAATGCAGGCACTGATCAGAGCCTGGCGCCTGGAGCGGGTGGCAGGGAGGCAGCCTTCTCTGGCTGACAGACTGGGGTGCAGGGAGGTGCGTCAGTGAGCTTTCCATTATCCCAGAAAACACCTGAGATAAATCAACTTTAGAGTAAAGGTCTATCGCGGCTCACAGTTAGGGAGGTTTCAGTCAGTGGACAGATGCTCAGGCCTGCTGTAGGTGTGACAAGGAAGAGCATCGTGGTTGGGAGTGTGCGGCAGCAAGATGCTCACCTCGTGATGACTAGGAAGCCAGAAGAGAGGAAGAGATCGGCGTCCCACAAGCCCTGTCAAGGGCAAAGCCCCAGGGACCTACACCTCCCACCAGCAACCCCCCTCCAACAAAGAACTTTCCACCACCTCCTCACAGTGCCAAGCTCAGGACTGCTTGGTCTTTTACATGTGGGCGTTTGGGGCACATTTCAGGTCTAAACTGTCACAAATGGCAGGAGAAGAGGAAGGCTAGAGACCCATTGGGAGGCAGCTGATACAATCTAACCTTGAATGCCAGACTCCAGATTGTATTTGCTTTTTGGCATATTGTCATGGCCTTGCTGAGCCCCTTCGGGCAGGGGCTTGGGGATTTCTGGGAAATCACCTAGGAATGAAAGCCCTAGGGAAAGTGAAAGCAGGTCCCTGGCAGTGCCCTTGCCCTTGAGCCTCGCAGCCCCTTCAGGAAAGCTCTCCAGCCCGAAGGTCAGTACCTCCTGCTTGCGGAAGACGCCTTCCGATAAAGACTTGGGCGCTGATAAACTTATTTCCTCGCCCATCGGATGACACAGCCGTGACAAATTCCTTCCCGTGCTCGCTTTCAGGACACAGCTACTTCCCAGCTCTACCTTTCTCCTCACCCAGTGTTAAGAGAAAAGCGCAGTGTCCCTAGGGCCATTTAGTTCGGTGGGTCTTTTCCGCCATTCGAACACGGAGTGATTTAATTGTGGGCCCCTGGGTCAACTGTGCGGTTTAGAAGGTACTTTGGAGCAGACGTATTTCTCAGAGACTGTGATTTCGGCTAAAAGGAAGGATATCCTTGAAAAACTGGCTACCCAGACAGCAGCAGAAGTTTCTAAAAGATGGAATCTATTAGAAAACCTTGCCTGAAATATTTATAAAATCTGCTTTAAGGGCACTTACCAAGCCACTAAGGAGTCCCTTTGCACAAATGCGTAATGCACAATTGCAAAGAAGCCTCTTTACTGGGACCCCAAGGTCTCCCAAGAGCGGTTTGCTTCAGACAGGAAAGAAAAGCCAAAAGATAAGAGCATGGCGTATCCGCTCAAGTATTTGCATTTGGAGGTTTGCATTAAAAGAGAATCTCTTTGTATGGTCCTGATTGGGGACTTTCAATTAAAGCTGTGCCCACCAGTTTTAGGCATATGGAGCAGAGCAGAGAATGGGGCCTCTCCAGATTGGGTGAAGCAGGGTCCCCCTAGGACCTGGGGGTCTCCACAGGTGAGCTGACTGGAGGGCTGAGACAGGGTGAGCTGAGGCCTGCTCTGGAGTATGCAAAGTTGGCTTGTCAGAGAAGAGAGTGGGCTCGTCCTGGAGTGGAGACCCCTTCTGAGAGAGAAGAGGGTTCCCCTCACCCCGTTGCCCTCCTGATTATGTCTCCTAGTGGATGCAGGAAAGATTAGGCAATTGAGATGGAAGGAGTCAGCAGGAGGGTGAGGAAGCCCGCAGCTCTGTGCCTGGAACATTCATAGAAACAGAAAGCATACTTTGTGTCCCTCCAGTGGCTGGCATTTTTCAGTGCCCTCTCAGTACTAGTCCCTGTGTAAAGTGTTTCAATGGCATCACTTTAGTTAACCTCCTCCCTCAACAAAACTGTGATAGATATTCTGTTTTTATCCCCATTTTCCAGCTGAGAAAACTGAGGCTCATGAAGATTAAGAAATGCATGAAAGCTATATCAAGCAGCAGAAGGTACAGTCGAGATTAGAATTCCCATCCACCAGCCTGCAAAGCCCAGGCTGTAAGACAGCGGGCAGAGCATCAGCAGTGGAGCGTCAGTCCTCCTGGCTCCCAGCTCTAGGACAGAGAGGCGGACACTCCATTTCATTAGCGAGTTAGTGAACTTGGGGGCAGAGGACAGCAAGGTCCCCAGAGGAGCAGTCATAAGCCTAGTGACTTACATCCTAGCATGGAAAGGACCCACAGCATCTGTGTCCTCACTTCCCAGGAGTCTTTGGACCTACCTGCAGTCAGGAAAGTGACCTGCTAGGTAGGAGGGCTGTCAGTGGCTCAGCACACAAATGAATTGAAAATATCTTTCTGCACACAGCACTGTGCGCTATGGGAAGGGACAAAAGAGAAGAAATAGACACGCTGGAGGACCTTGCTGCCTGGCTACAGGGACAGGACAGACAGACAGTGCAAGCCATCCCAGGGATTTTCAGGACAGCCAATGAAAACAGAAAGCACAGGCCAGGAGAGCCGGCCAAGCGTCCATACCCGATGGAGACTAGGACCTCAAAGAAGACGTTGTGGGGGATCCACGCCCAGGCATGAGAGCGGAACTGAGGCACAAGGCCCTTGGGAAGGTTTAACCATAGCTGTGCTCTGGGGCACTGTGCTCCCCCACACCTGTGTCACCTGTTAGGGTCTGGAACACGGGGCACAGCGCAGAAGGCTCCCATTGGGAATTCAGGTGTGGGAGCCCTGCAGACCCACCACCCCTGTGCCCAGGCCTCGGCTGGCTTGAGCCTGTGTTGCACAGGACTCTGTCCCTACAGCTCTGCAGGCTTCAGCGCGAGAAGTGTTTGCGGTGTAAGTGCTGCCCCAGTTGTTCCCAGCCACCGCCATCTTTGGGCCTGTCAGAGCTATTCAGTTAGTGTCGACTGACACCTTCCAGGAGTTGAACATGAAGACTCTCAGAGGCTTCAGAACCCAAAAGGATTAATCCATATAGGGATTGAGGGAGAGCTGGGGATGTGGCTCACTGGTGGAGTCCTGGCCTAGCATGCACCAAGGCCTTGGGTTCCATTCCCAGAAATGCAGCAAAAGGAGATGGAGAAGGCGCTGCCAGCGGAGTGAAATCCTGTGTGCTGAGTTTCGTAGGTCTGGGATGGACTGTGCAAGCCCTGCAGAGCTGGTCTCAGGGCTGGGAAAGTTGTGGGGTGGGTAGGGAGGGGTGGAAGTGGTAAAAGACAGAACAGGAGAGACTTGGGAAGGATGCAGAGAGAGGTCTCATTCCTTCTTCGGGCCAAACACCCACCCACCTGTGCCGGGTCCCACGAGGGCTACTACTATTGTGCACAGCGAGAGAGGAGCAGGCCCATGGGTCAGAGGAGAAGCTCTGCTGTGGCCTTTTTCAGAGCTCAGAAGTTGACAAGCTTCAAAAGGGATCTGTGACCTACAGTGAATATTTCTAAGAATTGCATGGGCTTTCCTGCAAGGAAACAGATTGCATGTTATCCCTCTCTCTAGTCTTCCTTTTCTCTCCTTATCTCTACCCTATGAACAAGATGAAAAAGTCACATTAGTTAGAAGGGAGGTGAAAATTCCTGCTTGTTGGAAATTCATTTTCTTACCAAGAGGCTGGAGAGAGTCCCTGAAGAGAGAGAGAAAGGTCTCTAGATTTGAGTGTGTGGAATGAGGTAGGGGTGGAGCCCACTACTAATCTCTTCTTGCTCCACTGTTAGTCTGAAGCCCACTCCTGAGCCACAAGATTCATAGTATACATCTGGCCCTTCAGGCACAGGGAGAGGGACAACAGATGGTGACTTGGGGATTTAATCTAAGGAGCTGTTAAGATGCCTTTAGGAAAAGGACAGCATCACTAGAAGGCAACCTTTACCCATCAAGCCTGGCAACTTGCCCACTTTCCAGAAAGTTCTGGAAACAGAAGCAACAAGGTGTGTCCTTCTTCTAACTTGCTCCTTATGTGAGAACATAAAAGCAAACTGGTTTATCTCTGGGAAGGTCAGCAACAGCATCCAGGCTGTTCCCACGCTGCAGGGACTGAACGATCATGGAGTCATAGATAGCTCAAGGAGATTGGGGGATGAAGAAGTTCAGTTGGACTTATAAAATGAAAGAGGTGATATGGGTATTATTTATGACATCTGGGAGCCCGAGGACTGTCCCAGGTAGGACAAAGGCAAGACAGCTGGAGATAACCTTGAGCTTGGGAGGAACAGGAAGTGAGACTGAGACAAAGGAGGCCTCTCCCACCACTGCCTCCCCATTCCACAGGCAGCTCCCCAAGGGTGGGACCTGGTCAAACATTCCTTAGAGGTAACAAGGGCTTGTTTTCTCTGGGAGATGCTGAGGAAAGGGGGCCATTCATGCAATGAAAAATGAGGAAGCTAAGGGCCGCACACACTTGCTGGGGGTATCATGGGAGTTATCACCCAACATCATAAACCAGTGCTGACTCAGCATCTTGCCCTTGCCTTCTCTGCTTGGGGCATCTGGGATGGGAAAGAATGAGAGAGACGGGGCCACTTCGTCCCAGTAAAGAAAGAGTGAGAATTGAGACTGCAACAGGGTGCATTGAGACTTCAGACATGAATTTCATATTACATATACATACACATATCTTATGCAACACCATTAACTTACGCTGACTGGATTACCGTGTGCCTCTGCATTCCTAGTAGGGAGAGCCAAAGGAAGTGTAAATGTCTATTGGGGGCTTCAGATCCCCCTTAAAGTTTATCATCTTCTGGCTTCTGAAGAAGACCAGAGCAGAGGCTGAGCTTCTCCTAGACCCACAGCCCCACCCCTCCCTTATTATGGACACTAGTGATGGCCCAGGACCGACCTTGCACAGGTGGGTGGGTGTTTGGTCCGAAGAAGGCATGCTCCCTTTCTCTGGGTTCTTCCAAGTTCTCTCCTCCTTTGTCTTCTTTTCACTTTCAACCCCTCTACCCCACCCACAGAAGACATCATCTGTCTCAGTACTGCTGAGAAGTACCAACGAGTTGGCCATTCACTGGTCAACAATCACAGGACTTTTTTTAAATTTTACTTTTTAGTTGTATTGAGATTTCCTTACCACAACTGTTCATTGTCCTTTATTTATCCTGGTAGATTGCAAAGTACTAGAAATACAGTAGGATTTCTTACTGTCTTCTCATTCCTTCCCCCATCCAACCACCTGTGGCACACTTCCTTGTGGCTCTCTTTACTCAAAAGGCAGAGGAATAGAATAATCCCATCAGCCTGAGTGAATGGCGTTGTACAATCTATGTGTATGTATATATGATATGAAATATTATTCAATCAACTGCCAGTTGTTAAAATGGAGACATGGGCATTTTAGCTTCAGAATAAGCAACAATAGTAGCTGGGAAGAGCTTAGTCCCTAGAATGGAAAAATTAAGGCCTAAAATCCATTTTTTGCCAGTTGTTAGCAACAATTCAAGTCATTAGAAGTGACTCAATTCTTTAGAGAATTTGAATAACTTACATAATTAACTTACATATTTATGTAAGCTCTCCATTAAGGGAATTAATAGACCCTCCCTCTGAGAGATTAGTACACAATTAAATGGTATAACACACTTACATGCACATTATTGTGTCTGGCATAGAAAGTACTAGCACGGTGGTCGAAGAAGAAAAATAGGAAGAAAGAAAGGGAAGAGAAAGAAGAAAGAGGGAGGGAAGAAAGGAAAGAGAGAGAAGGAAGGCAGGCAGGCAGGAAGGAAAATAGATCATGACAATCTATTATACAGTCACTTTTCTTGATTCCTCACACAAAATGATTTCACAAACAGCTATGTCCTCGGGCCATTTTCAAACTCAATGAGTGAAATTCACCTGCTGGATGGGTGAGTGGCCAGGAATCTAGAGAGGTCAAGGCCACCAGGAGCTTGCCTTTGAACTATCCTGCCTTTGGTTTTCAATTCAGGAGTTCTTTCTCAGTTGGAACCGACCAGGAGCTACAGCCATGACCATTCCCCAAAGCGCAGGGCAGAGCTGTTTGTGCTGCCAAAGAAGGCCAGCGACCAGTCTGCAGAGGGCAGGTGTCTTCCGGAGGACTTGTCCTGAGTGGATCTCACTTCTGCTTTATGTCTTTCCTTGGTGAGGTCAGTGAATGGTGGGGAGTGGGAGGCTGGAGCGGCACTGTGGCCTCTGATGGCTGACTCTGCCCTCCCCGTAGGGTCCACACCGGATGGTGCCTGGGCTGCTTTGGGCATGCCGTCCTTGCAGATGCAGGGTAGGAGAAGCCTTGGGTCTCTGACCTCCTGAGCCACACTGTCCCATCCCTCGCCCAGTTGATGGATGCTCAATTAACCAGGAATTCCAGAAGCAAACTGGGAAAAATTTTGCAAAATCATGGAAGCATCTTAATGCTCATTCCCAACTTCCCATCCACCTATCCCCAAAGCAGAGATTCAAACCATACATTGCAGCACACAAAAGGTGACGTCAACAGTTATTTTTATGTATTTTTGAATTTAATAATTACATTGAGGGTGTTTACTACATGACAGACACCTGTCTAAGCAGTCCCTTCCACTAGAACAGCATTTGATAGTTTCAAAAGGACTTTCATCTTCATTTCCTATTTGATATTTATAATAGACCTGCTCCAAATCTTGCCATATGGATTTCTTTTTTTCAAATGACTTTCAAGGAAATAAAGCTATGCATTCAAACCCATTCACCCTGTGGTAAAGGTGTGACTCAGACCAGATGTTCTGATTCCAAACAATGTAAGAGAAAGAAAGGAGTTAGCACAGTGCCTGTTCTCATGGTGGTAAAGTAGGAGAAAGATGAAAACATGTGATATGGACAACATTTTCTTTCTTTTTTTAAAAAAAACATTTATTTATTTATTTATTGTGGGGGGGGCAGCTCAGCCCACCAGGGGGCGGGGCTGGC
>NDGN011546244.1:0-19057 GCA_002564285.1 Tympanoctomys barrerae | reverse complement strand
CCGCGGTCCTTGTGCTTTGCTAAGCTTGTTCTAAGTAGGTGCTTTAGACCACTAAGCCATCTCGCCAGCCCCTGGACAACATTTTCATCCAAAGTAACCGGTGGATAGAGCCTGCCAGGGGATGTAGGGACAAAGAGAGTAAAAAGGAGAATTTCAAATTCAATCACAGTTCTGTTTTTTGATACAGGTGACAGAAATTCCACTCAACCTGGTGCCCAAGAATGGGCCTACTCTGACTCGATATCCAAACCCTGAGTACGGTCTCTAGGGCTCAGCTCCTGCATCTTTGTTTTGCTGACCTCTCTGCTAGCTTTATTGGCATGCAGGCACCTCTGTGTGAGTCTACAGTCTACAGATTTATAAATCTGAGGAGAAAGCAATACCTTTCCCCTTATGCCCGGCCCAGCCCAGTAGTTGTTCTCTGAACAAATCACTGTGGCCAGCAGCCATCAAACTGCTAGGATTGGCTAGTGCTGGTCACGTGATCACCCATAATGCCAAGGGAGGCGGTCCTTTCCATTAAACGTGTATGAGCTGGTGCAGTGGGAATGGGTTCCTCTGTGGAAAGTTGGAGTACCATAACCCAGAAGAGAGCGACAGCTGGGGCAAGGTGATGGAGATTATCTATCTCCGCGAGGTTATGGAGATAACCCTAGATGGATGCTTTGCTGGTGGAAGATCACAGCGTGGGGCAGCAAAGGAGTTCTGGGAAGGAAGCCCCCAGTCCTCGCTCTAACTCCAGCTCTTTCAGCCACTACTGCTGTGACTTTGAACAAGTCCCTGGGCCTCCCTGGGCCTTCACTCCTCAAGCATAACAGGGAGTAATAATTTAAATAACAGTAATAACAAAAGCTCTCCAGGTTGCTGTGTGGATCCTGATGTGATCCAATTGGATGAGATCATAGACATAAAAGCCTTTTGAAATGCTAAGTGAAGCAGATTTATAAATATCAGAGTGTATTTGAGGCGAGGGACTGGTATCAGCAGAGACATAAAGCCAGCCTGATGAGGTGTGTCTGGGGAACAGTAAGCAGAAGGGTTATTTAGGGGGAAAAGTCAGCTCAATGAATGCAAAATCTGGGTACAATGACCCCACACATGTGCAGGGGGGAGCGCGGACTATCTCAGTAAGTTAGGATCTTCTTTCTTTGGGTGGTGCTGGTTCTTTGTTAGGGCTAGAAGTGACTGCGTGGGAGAGGGCCCCAGACCATCCCCACTGATGAGAGTGCCGTAGGTAGGGCCAGCTTTCCCAGCTGGAGAGATGCAGGCTGGCTTTGGCTCTAGCCAGTGTTTGGATTCTGGGAGGCCCTGTCTCCTGCCCACCACCAAAGTGATCCCAGCAACAGGTGGGAAGTGGAGCCTTGGGGAGGGCCAGGCCAAGGTTCCTGGGGGTGGGAGGACAAGAAGGATTAGGGAGCAGCAGGTGGGACCCAGACAGTTAGAACTGTCCTGTGTGGCCAGTCCTGGTGAAAGAAAATCATTCCTGTTTACTAACCAGCATTTGGACGCTGTTCCCCCCACCCTGCCACCCCAAACTGAGCTAAATTGCTGAGCTTCTATCTGCAAGGCCAAGAACCCAAAGAGGCCACCCACACCTGCAATCCCAGGCTGATTTCTGTGAAACTCCAGCGACATAAGGATAATGAAGGTAAATACCTGCTTCCTGGGAGCACTTAACAGATTACAAAGGAATTTCTAATAATTGAACTGATAGGCATTTTCCTGGGATATAGGCTAATGAGTTTGATTCCAGACATGGTTCAGAAAGTCTGTGAAATCTGTCCAGGGTTCTAAGTGCTGTTAGATGGGACAGTCTGGACTGGAACCCAGCTCTTCTTATTCCCAGCCTCTGGGCCGTGTTGCCTTAGAGTGAGAAAGCCTGTGAGGTTTGCCTCTCCTCCTCCCAGGCTGGCCCTGTCTTTCGGGGTGCCCTCCCTGACCTGCAAAGCTATAGCATGCTGTGCTCTGTGCGTCCCTGCTAAGGAGGTATGATGTGTGCCTCTGCCAGTCCTAACTCATCAGCTCCCTTGCTCTGGGCCTCAGGTTTGTTATGTGCAGAATAGAGGTGGCACTACCCACGTAGCTCAGGGTACAGAGGGGCACAGGAGGCTCGGTCGGAGGCACATGACAGTCCTCTCAAGGTTCCTTGGGGTTTTCACGTCGGTGAGTCCCAGGGCCTCGCAGTTCCACTCGCTGTCTTCTCAGCCCTCAGTGAGGACCCCCTCTCAGCCCCAAGCCGGAGAGCAGCGGTGGTGTCAGTCTGGGATCAGATCCGGGCTGCCCCACACTTCAGAGCATTTTTGGCCTGCATCACTCTGTCCCAGGCAGGCGCCCAGGGGCCTGTTTTGCTGGAAGGAAGAGCTGTAGAGGGAAGAGCAGCTCCACAGGTGAGCAGAGGAGAAGCCAGCTCGCAGCCTTTAAAATGTAAAGCACTCTCTTGAGAGTGCACAAAGACCTGGTTTGTGAGAGATCAAAGTCAGAAAACGCATCACTCCTCCAGAATCAAAGGCTCCTTGCTCTCAGAAACAGACAGCCAAGCTTCCCTTACAAGAAGAGCCAGGCATAACAATGGGAGAGGTTGCCACCCTCCCCCAGGCCCCGACTGGCCTGGCTGTGTTTGCGAACATCTGCACCTGGGCTGCACCTGCCAGGCGAGGACGACCTGGAAGCGGCCAGTGCACCTGCTCTTGTTTCCCATCATTCATCAGTAGCGGGGACAGCTTCACTGGGGGCGGGGGCTGCTCTCACTCCCAGCTCTTCTAGTCCTTCCTTCTAGGGCTCTGGGCAAGTCCCTGGCTGACTCAGGTAGCTCCACCTAGGTTATTGTAGATTCAATTCTTCTGCCCTAGTGACTCCCAAGAAGTAGGGGGTTCAGTGGGAACAGCAGGTAGGGACTCACTCCGTTCAGGAACCAGCCATTCATGTGGCTGTGGCCTGAAGGCACAGCAAAGAAGGGAGAAAACCAAAACTCTGCCTAGCGTTTCTTTCCTGCCAGTTTTTAATTCATCTTGAAAATTAAGGCTCACCTGAAAGAGGGTGCCCAGCTTCCCTCCCAGTCACCACATGTACTGGAAGAGTAGCTACATCCATCCTTTCAATGCCAAACTTAAATCTTTATCATGTGAAGCCTCTTTCCTGAACTGCCACATTGAGGGTGACTTTTTGCTTAGATTATTTTAGCCAGTATGATTTCTTGCTCTCTCTCGGTCTTTCCCAAATCCATGATTTATTACTACTCATGTCCTTTGCAGAGGTCTCTTCTACCCACTCATGCAACACAAGCATAGATCCTCTTATCTTCCCACCCTCTCCACGCTGATGTTTCAACTCCCACAAGGACACTAATGACTCATGTTCACTTTCGGCTCAGAGCTTCTTTTTGTATAACCAACCATGACTAGATTACTTTTTTAACCTGGATGAACCACTCACCATACCCAACAGTAAACTCATCATCTCACCACTAAATAATATCTTTTCACCTTTTCCCCACTCCATTGTTGCATCGTCACCCACATAGTGACCGTTAGAAACCAGAGAATTCATCTCCCACCACCTAAACACCATCAAACTTTAAGTCCTGCTAGTTGTAACTTCCAAAAAATATCTCAAAATCTGACCCATCCTCTGCACCTTTCTTTCAGCACTTTAATTCGATTCTAATTCCTCTTTCCCATAAAAACTGGCACAATCTGTCACTCAATCTCCCTGCCTCTAACCGTGCTCATTCAAATGCATTTTCTAGAGTCATCCAGAAAATCCACTTAAGTGCAGGGTCTCACCTGGCCCCCATCCTGGTTGAAGTTGCTCCTCTACCTGTCAGGGACCCTGGCCAGCTCCCCAGGCCTCCCAGTGGTGCTGCTGGAAGCCCTTTTTTTCTCAGGTCCTACAGCTGCCTGCCTCCCCCCACGTTCTAACTCGCCTACCTTGATGTTTCAGTTACTTTCTTGTCTCTGAAACCCAACACCTGACATCACAAGTTAAAGGAGGAGAGGTTTACTTTGGCTCATGGTTTGTTGAGGCTTCAACCCAGAGCTGGCTGGCTCCAAGGCAGGACCACATGGCAGAGGACAAGCGGCTCAAGGTGACAGGAAAGAGAACGAGATCAGGGGAGGAGAAAGGGAGATAGGCCCTTCCAGGCCACTGCCCAGTGACCCCTTTCCCACTGGAGTTCACTTCCCAGCATCATATTTTGCTTCAAACTCATAAGTGGGCTAATCACACCCCCATGATCCAATTCTGAGCACGTGAGGCTTTAGGGGGACATATAGACACTAACTGTGACACTTATTTCCATCTTGAGGTCAAAAGTTGGATATTAGCAACTCCAGTGTTCAAGGGCAGCTGTTTCATGTTTGAACCTGGCAAGAAGAACAAAAAGAGCAGAGAGGGTAGAGGACTTTCAGTTGTGTAGCCTACGTGTTTATTTATTCATTAATTTAAGGATTTATAATGTCCTTGTCTTAGATGTTGAGGATGCCACCATGAATGAGAAAGAAAAGGGCTGAACATACAAGTTGAAAACTCAAGTTATTTTCAAACATTTTTGCTTATAGCTTTTTTTTAACAACAGGTCCCCAAGTGGACTAGACTTCATGGATGGAGTTATATAAAATTACAATTTGGGAAAATTACGTTAGCATTCCAGAGATAAGGTATCATAATCATCTAGACTTATGGTATCATAACCCTAAATTAGAACTATCATCAGTCTTACTTTTCTCCCATTGCCGAGACAAAGCGCCTGACATCCAAAGTTAGAAGAGGAGAGGTGTACGTAGCTCACAGCTCTCAGAGGTGTCAGTGCATAGCTGGCTGGCTTCAAGGCAGGGTGGCACAGCAGAGGAGCAATGTGGAGGCAAAACAGTCTATGACAGGCAGAAAGTGGCAGAGAGAGCAAGACAGCAAGCAGCCGGAGAGAAGCCACAGCAGTCAGTGAGCACGCTGACCCTCCTCGCGGTCCTCAGATCTTACCCAGGCTGCTTGCCCTGCAGGCAAGTAGCACTCACACCCACTGTGGGGCTCTCCTGATCCTACCTAGAATTATGCCAAGCTAATCAGTGGACTAACTTATCAACCACATACCCTTAATCCTACCGTCACACACTCTGGACCCAGCCACCTCTGAAAAAGCCCCACCTATGACCACCTGAGGTTTTAGGGGAAATTCTAGACTTATAACAACACCATAGTTTGGCACGGAACACATAATGTAATGTTAATCCCTGCATGCTGGGTTTGCAGGTAAAATGTGTCAGTGTGGGCCCAGGGCGAGCCATGATGACCTTTGAGAAAATCTTACGAACACTAAAGAGACCACCTTAAGATTAAAATTATAGTTGTGGGGCTGAAGAGATAGCTCGGCGGTCTAAGTGCCGGCCTGGCAAGTGCAAGGACTCAGGTTCAATCCCCAGTACTGTATGCTTCACTGGCCTGGAACCTGGGTACACTGTGTTGACCACCAAAACCAGGGGTGGTGGTGTATGCCTGTAATCCAGTGCTGGGGAGGCTGAAGCAGGAGGATCACTATGAATCCAAGCTGGGGGCAAGACCCCGTACCAAACAAATAAATAAATAAATAAATTTTCAAAAAATTATAATTGTGGAGCGAATATAATTAGGCAAATATCTTTTAAGAATATAACTAGATTTATAATCATGTTTAGGAAAATCTAGGAAAAGAAAAAGACCCCTAAAAAATAACCGGCTAGAACTGAGTTTTTTCTATCTAACGTATATATAGACCTAGTTCCTTAAGTCCTTCTGATTGAAAGATGACAGTATGAAGTACACTCACAGAGTTGAGGACATACATTCTTTAACTCCCCAGCTGAGCCTGGACCTTCCCTGTTTCTGAAGCTAGTAGTCAGCCAACATCCAGGCTATAGGGGTGGTGCTGCCGCAGAGGAATATATGGTCTCCCTCTGGATCCCAAGGAAATCTTTGGAGACTATGGTCCCAAGAATGGGACCCCAGAAGGACCTCCACAGGAGCTGTATGGAGGTGGGCAGAAGCTTGGCAGAAAGGTAGAATGAGACATGGGAGAGTCTCCATGCCTCCGCACAGTGGATCCAAATCCATGAAGACCCCAGGTTCAGGACTGTGGGAGTAGCTCAGTGGTAGAGCACTTGCCTAGATGCATGCGGTCCTGGGTGCCACCCTCAGTGCTGGAAAAACAAACCAGGAGAAATGCTAAAGTTTCCATGTGGATGTGATCTGAACTCCTCCAGCAGGGTAGAACATACCTGGGATTCACGTGGTAGAGCCGCAGCTGAGGGGCAGCAGCCCAGCGGGATGCCCAGCACCGTCTGTCCCATTGACGGGATTGGTTCAGCCTCACATGTGGAGGGGATGAGCCCAAGTCAGTCAGCAGTAGCTCCGTGAAGGTAACGCTTGGGAACAGAGTCACGTTCCAAATAATTCTGGGTTCCGTTGCTTCTGCCTAGGAATCACCTAGGCTTTCACTGTTGGCAAATCTAATCAGGGCCTGGGGAAAAAGAGAAGTGAATGTGTCCGCCTTGTACAGTCAAGACAGAGGGACAGAGCTTGGGTGAGAGGGTAGTAGCTGTGAGTGATGAGGCTTTGATTGTACAGCTTGAAGACACAGTGGGGTGGACTTAGGGTGGAGCAGGAGACAGGCATAACCAGGGGTTAGCACCCCCAAGGGTCCGTGGGTTAAAGGCTAGAGCCCCAGGCTGTGGTGCTTTTGGGGTGGCAGAACCTTGAAGGGGTGAGGCCCACTGAGAGGTCTTCTAGTTAGTTGCTGGGGCTATGATCTTGAAAGGACTATTAAGGCCCTTCTCTCTTCTCTCCTTTGCCCCCTGCCATAATATTCTGCCTCCCCAGCCCAGCCCAACCTAAACCCAAGACTCCAAAACTGTGAGCCACAGGAAACCTTTCTTTTTAATTTGCTTACTTCAAGTATCTTGTTAAAGGAACACAAAGCTAACTAATAGAAGCCCCATTATCAATACAAAAAATACCAATTCTGAAGCCAGAATATCTTTCCTGTAGGGTAGGAAATCCTATATGAATGTCTTTCCTGTAAGGTAGTAGAAAGGAAAATTAGCTTGTATGGTATGAGGTCTTAAAATCCCTGGAAAACCGTCTCCCTCTTAAGCCCACAACTCAGTCAGAACAGTCCTCCTCACGGGTGATGTTGCTTTGTCTTTCCTTCCAGTCATCTCATCCCTTCTCACGTGCCCTGCGTATTGCTCTTAGAGTGGGCTTGCTAAAGCATACATCTGTATCATATTCATCTCTAAGTCCTTTCAAGGGCTTTCTTTCTCTACAACAACGTTCTTCTTGCTGCTAGGAAAAAAAAATCAGTTCAACACCCTTCTTTGCTGTCCTGGATGGTGAGCTTGCTGGGTTCCCAGTGCCCCGAGGTACTTTCTCTTAGCACCTGGGACATGTGGCTCTCATTGTTGGCTTTCATCCTGTCTCCTGGACAGAGGGGCTGGAGTCTAGAGCACAACATCCCTGAGTGCCCATCGTGTGGGAGGTTCTCCTCAATGTCTCACAGCAAGTTGTGCTTGTGGAGTGGCTTTCTTTCAAAAGGAATTGTCTATGTGGAAGGAGAAGTTTGAATGTCAGAGAAGGAGAGATAAATGCCTGGAATATTTTGCTTTATGGTTCAGTTGAAGGTTGAGATTTAATTCAGTGATACACAGTTCGACATTCCCCCATCTCACTGACCCCAGGGACCTGAGTCAGCTGCTTGCAGCACGTGGTAGCCTCTTCTCTGCCAAACTGTCCCCCTCCCACTGCCATCCTACATGAGGGCAGTTGGTGTGACCTGTCAGGCTGCTTCTACAGCAGGCTGCAGCTGGAGCCAGGGCAATGTTCTTCTAGACAGACTCCCTTTCTGTGCATTTTGCCCCTCCAGCTCCTCTTCCCCAGCTCATCTCTCTGCCATCAAGTTTCAAAAAGCATCAATAAAATGTCCTCCAACTTGAGTTGATCCTTCTGCTAATACAAAGTGGCAGCTTTTAAATAGGGTAGCCTCCAATTGTCACTTCCAATCATAGGCTCGGCTGAGGGAGACTTAGAAGGACTTAATCGTCTTAAGAAAACAAACAGAGGCCCTCAGCTGAAGAGCAGCGTGCCAGCAGATAGACAGATAGGAGCAGGACGGAAGGTGCAGTGCCCAAGGTCCTTCCTTAATCCGCCCTGTGCTGCTCCAGCACTTCTGGACCATAGCCCTGCAGGAGAGGCCGAGAATGCAGCGTGTCCCTTCTGCTCTCACACTAGCTTCGAGTTCCGTCCTTTCCACTTGCTGTCTACTTCCCTCTATGCATTTGGCTCTATTAAAGGAATAAGCTACCTCCTACTCTGGCTTCCTTCTTCATCCCGGATGACCTGGACCATTAAGATTTTAAATGCTACAGCTTGAGAAACATAGTGAGATTCTGTCTCAAAAGAATAGTGGAGGTGGGACTGGTGAGATAGTCCCATGGACTAAAGCTTAGGCAGGCTTAGGCAAGAACAGGGACCTTGGTTCAATCCCTGGCTCCATGTTCCACACAAGCCCTGCCCCCAGGACAGGTCAAGTAAGCCATGTTTGGGTTTGGACTTCTTGCTCAAAGGTACCAGGAGATTCTCAATATTGAGCCTGAGGTTCTGGCCCCAACCCCAAGAGCTGGCCTCACAGTGGAGTGAGACACTCCGGCAGTGTCCGGCAGCCAACACCCTCAAACGCCCAGTGCCTTTCTGAGCTCCGCCCTAGAGCTCCTGGTCCAGGAAACACACCAGACCCATCATGGCACTGAGGGAGCAAGTCCGCTGAGGACCTGTGAGGTGTGTCACACCCTCCTGGGGACAGAAGCGCCTTCATGGGAGTATCAGAACCGACCAATGACCAAATGAAACCACTGGCCAAGGGGAAGGCTCACTCTTCAGTTTTGTGGGTTTTGCAATGATAAAAATCACAACGATCCATTTCAGGGCAGGAAACACTAGCACGGAAACCCTCATACTGTCCTATGCTTGGAGCTTGGGACAGTGCTGGGATGATGGGAAGGTAGGGGACATTGATGGTTGGTTCTGAGTGAAGACACATTTGCCCTCCTCAGCCCAGATTTGAGATGCCACCTACGGACTTTCTGAAGTCGCAAGGGCCTGAACGGCACAGAGAAGGCCAGGCGTGGTGCACAGACCCTCGTTTGTCAACTATGACTGTGACTGGGCTCAAAATGGCTGTGTAAATAACCCAGCTGGGGAGGAAGGCGCAGCAAAGCGCTGGCAGTCATTGTGCTATGAAATATGCATTAATTGCATTAACATTCAGCCTGAAACTCAGCAGAGAGGCCCCTCTCATCAGTGCTTATAGAGCACAGATAGAGACCAGGATGAGGATGGCGATGGCCTGCTGCGCACACCCCGATCTGAAAATGCCCCGACCTGCTCCTCAGATGTTCCTGGCGTGGCCCGGGGTGGGGCTATTGAGCCTGGGGTCACCTGCTCTTGTTGGTGCGGGGGACCTCCTGCCTCTGCTCTGTTCTGTAGACGCCACCCACTGCACCTGAAATCCTGGCCAGTCACCTCTCACATAGGTCTGTGGTCACAGAGGTGCCAGGTGAAGATAGGAGGCGGCCCCTCAGTCTGTCCCATCAGGGGAAAAGCGGCTTCCTTCTGCCAAGGGAAGCAGTCCTTGCTTGCATTTGATTATTGCAATTGACAGTCAAGGTGTGCTTCCTGAGCAGAAGAAGCCTGGCCAGGACTTCTGGGTGCTCTTGGAGGGAAGTGCTGGGGATAGAGACATGGGGGAGCCAGGTGGACCGCTTCACTCAGGGAGTGTGTGTGCCAAGCGGTCAGGCCTCGAGCTGTGCAGCACCTTTGGCCTTGCAGTTTCCACAAAGTCAGGTACAAAGTTCTCACTTCTCTTCAGTAAAGTTTGGTTTAACCTCCAGGCCTCACTGTCCCTGGGGGCCCCCGTCAATGAGCCCCACTGTAGCCAAGTGACCAACTTGAGCCCTGATTTGCTCTCTCTAGCTTTCTGCCTTTGATTGTATCACTCCAGCCAGAGATCTGAATTTTCAGAGAATGATTCTATTTTATGAACCAAAGTGCCACACCTCAGATATGCCCCTGCTCAGCACCCTCACTTGCTGCCACTGTGGCCCTTCCCTTGGTGTGGGCAAGCTGTCTCTGCAGCTTTGCCTGTATGGTCCATGCCTAACACCGACTTCTCAGTAACTCATTCCCTACCTTTTCATATTGATTTCTCACCCTCTGCAAACCACCAGTAAATATACTCTATTTATGTCTTTCTATAGCTGAGAATTCACTGCAGCAGATCAGTGGAGAGAGAGCTCGTGGTGATGGGCTCCCTGCCTGCAAGGAGCTGGCAGCCTGTGGAGGAAGACGACAACTCAGCACTAGGAACACGGACACACTCCAGCGCTAAAAACAGTGTGTCTCCCTATTCGAGTTTTTAGGGAAAATTGCTGAAGAATAATGTAAGGTTTTGCAAATTCTGCACCTTCACTTACAGAACCGCACTTCTTGATAGGTCTGAGGTTCAGGGCACGGATGCATTCGTGGGACTTATCAGTAGCATAGCTGGGGATTTTTTCATGTTTATATATATTTGATCATTATAAAAACATTAATTAATAATTTTATTTTTAAAAGAAAATAGATTGTTCTTAGTTCTGTGACAATCATAATAAATGACTATTTTTGGAAATCACTACACAAATATTATGCATATATAACTTTCCAAGGCTTACATAAATCATATGCACATATGTATGTGCCATATATGTAAATATATGTATATATGTATATATCCATGAACATATGTGTGGTCTCCAATGTCACCACGTGGGGATAATCGCTGTTCACATCTCCATGTTATATAACTTTCCAGACTTGTAATAAAAATAAAGATATATTTTTAGAGTATTTTATTACACATATTCTTTACAACCAAATCATAGACTACCTCACTTCACAATTGTGTATATTTGTAAGTATATATGTCTGCCACGTAATTTTGAACCATTTTGAATCACTTTGTACACTTCATACTTACATAAGTACGCCCCACCCCCACCCCGGCACTGGGACTGGAAGCCCGGGTCTTTGCGCTGAACTACGTCCTCGGCCCTTTGTCTATTTTCAGACAGGGCTGTGCTGAGTACTAAGAAGGTAACTTGTCCAGGCTGGGATCAAATTTGTGCTCCTTCTCACTCTGGTGTGTTTCAATTTTTTAACCAGTTCCCAATTATTGGACAATCAGATCACTTCTTATTTGTATAATTACAAATAACACTGCAATAAGTATTCTTAAAAAGCATGTTTACACGGCTATCCTAACTTATCTGAGTGACAAAAGCCCTAACAGTGGCATTTCCGGAACAAAATTGAACATACTTTAAGGCACTGCGGTATACTGGTGTTTACCCACCTAATTATATTTTATAAAGTCTGTTTTTCTGGCCAGTGTGTGTTTTGTCGAGTTACAATATCTGGAGTTCCCAGAGGGCATTTCTCTAAGTCAATGCCAATTTACATGATCGCCAAAGACACAAGAGCAAGAGAAATAAATCCGGGGGTAGCGAAAAGCTCGGCCGAGACACCAGCAGCCTGCTCTCACGACACAGTAGTTAAGCTGTCTTCTTAAGCTCCCTCGAGCAGAGTTATTGCCGCTTATTCATAAGAGCACCTAGCGACAGCTGTTCACCTGGCCACTGCGCTCTGCGAAGAAAGATCCCCATATGTCGCGGGGAGACGCACGTGAGCCGCTTCTGCGAATGGCCTCGCTCCTGGGCAGTGTGCCCGCCGTCGCCGGCCGGCAGGACCAAGGCTCCTCCACGTCGTCGCTTCCAGGGCCCTAGGACTCCCCTCAGTCAAATCTCGTTGTATCTGCAAGGTGAACAAAGAAAGCAAGTTTGCTGGTCACCTTTCCCTGTCGGGCTTTCCAGAGTCCCAGAAGCAGCCGTGAGAGAACCAGGCCTGGGATCCCAGGCTGCTAGGAAGGTCTTGTCTTCCAGGCGGCCAGGAAGACAAAATAGAAGGAAAGAAACCTCCGTGGGTTCCCGGAACAGAGAAAATGAGGAGCCTAGAGTTCTTCAGATACTGTTGCAAATTTCACATATGTGTTCAGAATATGTCGCGGGTTTCTTTTCTTCTTTTCTTGTCTGCAGTGCGAGAGTATAGCGCGGGTCTTCATTCTGAGCTACATCACCAGCTTTTTTCATTTTATTTTTTATTTCTATTTTCATTTTACTTCTTATGCTTATACTTTTTAACTGTCTCGGTGGTCCACGCTAGGCGCAAGCTTGTGGGCCTCCTGCCTCAGCTTCACAGGATGCTGCAATTACAGGCCTGCACCTGGGATCCAAGCTACCTCTGCTCTCTTCTGTGCTGGGGGAGGTATGCGCAGGCTACTGAGCAAGAGACGCGCAGGCGCTTTGCAAAGTTCCCACAATGCAGCGGTGGCTAAGAGCTCTGGGGAAATGAGTAGTCATGTACCATTGCTCCATGAGTCTCAGTTTGGCCATCTGACAAATTGGAAACAAGCGTGAAGTTCACTTTTTGAGCATAAAGTCCGTAAGTATCAACAGTACTTCTGAGGGGCCAGGCAGCTCCGCTTCCTGTCTGGGGCCATCAGCTTTTGCAAACAGAGACAGTGTGTTTCCACCTCCAGCCCCAGCACCAAAAGGGCATACGGGTAGCACTCCCGGTGGGTACTTCTAAGCAAATGCAGAATGCACGTGCTTTTATAAAAGCTTAACATAACATTATATGGTTTATATTGCTATGCACAGTTAAGGTGCATGAGCAAATATGGTAGTATATCAGAAGTTTCTACATAAATGAGATTTTCTGTAACTTTTCTTCATTTAACAATACAACTTGGACATCTTGCACCACGTTGGTATACATCAATCTTCCTTACCTTTTGTATTGACTACATACTATTTTATGATATAGAACATGACTATAAATTTACTTAAATTTCCTTCCATTGACAGGTTATTGGATGTCTCATATTCGTCATTTTTATCAACATAAGTACGATGAAATCTTATATACACACATTGGTTCCCATGAATGTAAACAGTTCTTTAATGTCAAACCTGGAAGTTAAAATTTAGATTCAAAACTCATGCATCTTTCACATTTTGATAAATATTTCCAAGTGACCATTCAAAAAACATTTCTAAAACATTCTCCCTAGCATAAGAGAAATGCTATTCATCTAGTAAAGATCAGATCTGGGTGTTATCATTCTTTTTCATCTTTGCCAACTAGAGAAAAATTATATTTATGGCTGTTGTAATTTATTGTTTAAATAGTAAAATTGCATATTTCACTGTCATCCTATATTTGTGCGTGTTTAAATTATTTGTGCCTGCTGTCCATTTTCTTTTTAAAAGTTTCATAATTTATTTATTTGGTACAGGGTCCCACTGCACAACTCAGACTCAGTGAACCTTCTGTCTCAGCCTCCCCAGCACTGTGATTACAGGTGTGCAACACCATGCCCAGTTTCACTGTCCCACACGGCATGGGGGCTGGCATAGCATGCTGTACTGGGGATTGAACTTGGGTCCTTGTTTTCTTTTTTCTTTTTCTTTTCTTTCTTTTTTTTTTTTGGTGGAACCAGGCATTGAACTCAGGCCCTTGGACTTGCCAGGCAAGTGCTCATTCTACTGAACTATCTCCCCTGTCCCCAAACCGGAGTCCTTGTGCTTGCCAGGCAGGTGCTTAAATCATAGAGCTATCTCCCCAGCCCCTGTCCATTTTCTTATTATTTTCATCTTATTGTTTTATATATATATCAAGGATCTTAAGTTTTTAAGCATGGTTAATGTTTAAAAGTTTGACATAGGGAAATGCACTCAGGACCTTTCCTTATTTTTAAACTGCTGTTTTCAGGTATGCCTTCTTCTTCCTGAGTTTGACACTGTGTTTTAGTTGTTCTGCTTTGTCCTGCCCTTGTTGTACATTCCACACCTGCAAAATGAGAAGAGTTGAACAGGAACATCTCCAAAGTGTGTTTGTGAAGCCCATGATATTGCACGATGCATAGCCTCACCAACTCAGGCAAAACCCACAGAGACCTGTATATATTACTGAAAACAATGTATACTGGAGTATAGTAAATATATTTTGACTAAATGCTTCATTTCTTCCTTATATAAATTATAACCATGAATTTAGGAACAAAATATTGCCAGATAGAGACCTCTTAGGACCTTTTATTGTAAGAAGAATCAAATCCACTGGTTCAGTCATATGGAGTGGGGCACAAACAGAGGCACCAGTCACGCCTTATCTGCCCTGCAGGCCCGATAGCCATGGGCTAGGAGGCCACTCTTCATGCCCTGCGATGCTGCGCTCCGGGTCCCACTCCATTGCACCAGGAAGGGCTTTGCCCACAGGCTCCAGCTCCCGGGCCACCCTGTGGCTTGTAAGGTTTATTTAAAACAACAGCAAAAGGATGGAAAAAGAAAGAAAGAAAGTTGGGCCAGTCAGACTTTCTTTTCAGTCATTCTGGGAACCGAAAGACTGAACTCCTCAACGGCATCTGCTGTGACGCAGAGGCCATCATGAGAGCTGGTGGGGACAGGCGGACTCCTCCATGAGGCTGTTGCTGCTGCCTTAGGGGAGGCCAGCATCGCGCTGTGACCAGGGGTCCCACAGGGCTCCGTGCATACAAGGCCTCTGCCTGGATCGAATGCTGGGTTTGATTTCTGAACTTGGGTTTTGCTAGTGACAATGGGACACAGGCTGCCCTCCTGCCTCCTGCCTGGGTTCTCAGACCACCTACCTTCACACGCCTCTACCTTCTGTCCTCCACCCCCAACCAGGCCCCCTGCACCTCCCAGTCACCGGTCCTGCCCTGGCTGCAGCAAAGAACTGTGACCCTGAGCACCTGCAGGTGGGGCACGTTCAGCACTGTCCCTGTCCTGAGCTGGCACACCATGGCTTATTTGAAAGCAGACTCTGCAAAGCCAGGCACCAGGCATGCTGTGATCCTGGGCCATGCAGGTGGCTTCCCCATGGACTGGGGTCATGGGCACTCGAGAAGGGAGATCCCTGGCTTAGCTTCCCTCCTCTTAGCATCTGTCTGGTGCCTGCAAGAAGGGAAAGCCAATCACCGAGCCAAGAACAAGCCCAGCTTCGAGGCCCTTCGGAGGCATTGCGCATGCCCCATGAGTACCTCTATGGCAGTCAAACTGTAAATACAGAATGCTGCATCTGGTGGAGGCAGAAGAGACAGAAACAAAGAAAAAGGGTGAGAGGGACCCTCCAAAAGAAGAAGCAGCCCTGTAATTGAGTATGGTCATAGGTCTTTTGGCCTACACTTTGTCTTCCTTTTGCAATGGACCTAACAAAGGTCATTAAGTTAGGCATTGAGTTCTGACCTCAGTCATCAACAGAAGCTTATGGTGGAGAAGGAAACAGAACAGAGTCAGAGAGAGTTGCTGAGACCCAGCCAGAGGAGGAGCTACTCCCAGAGCCTGAGGGTTCCTCGCTAACAGCCAAGAGGGTCCCCATGCTCAACCCTCTTTTCCTAGGATGACCTAAGAAGCCCAGACACACCTACAGAGTTTCATAAGCTACAACCCATGAGTTCAGGAGAATGGAATGGGGCCGAATACAGTAAATAAGAGTAAGAACAATAGCAGGTAATCCTGGCAGTGCTGGTGCATGGGTAAAGACACTGCGTGAATTCTCACACTGAATCTTTGCAGCAATCCCACAGCCCAGGAACTTTCAGTTTGCCGATGGGGGACCAAGGTCCAGACAATGCAGGTGGCAGCACGAGGACCTGATCTGCAGTCGCAGATCAATTTTCTTAGAGTATAAGGCTCTAAAGTGTCAGTCTGGGTGGATGGGCCACCTCCAGCTGGGGAAATGCAGGAATACTCCTCGGTTCACTGCATGAATGCGATTGGGAAGTGATTACAGGAATCGAGGAAGTGAGCTGCACATGCAGGAGACTGGGCATGAAGGGGCAGTGGTGGAAGGGCACAGGGAACTTGGCAGTGGGGTAATAGGGGTTCAGCAGAATCTGAGGAAAATGAAAGCAGGAGGCTGATTGCACCAGAAACTGACAGCCCGAGCTTGAAGGTCTCATACTGTATTTGATGAGCAATCTTGAGCCACGCAACATTTATAAGCAGGGAGATACCATCAAAGTCATGCTTTAGAAAAGTTAATTAGTTGATCGGGAGTCCAGTAGACCAGAGGGAACAGACGCAGAGGCGGGAGGTGTGAAAAGCTGCTGGTTCAGACAGGAGGTGAGGATGGAGAGAGCGCAGGGAAAGAGACTCCCAGGCCACGTTAGGGAGTGAACAGCGGTGTACAGTAGCCACGCGCAGCAGGCTAGCAGTAAATGACTGTAGATGGTTCTCGGGGGCTTAGGCTGTGTGCTTTAGGGAATAAGCAACCGTATCAGAAGCACCAGAGTCATGCTGAACAGAGAGAAACAGACACAGAAACAGAATCTCAGAAAGATCCGGAAACACTGGGTGCACCCTCCTCTAATTAACCTTATTTATACCAGTGACAGCTCCGGTAAAAGCTTTCTTGGAAATCCTAGTCCACTTCCGGTCACATTCATAAGAATTCATTAGGATCTACGTACCAAGAGTGTTCTGAAAACAGCGAGTCAGAATCTTAAAATAAAAACTAATGATATCTCATTTAGAATGTATGATCCTCCTAACTAGCTGGGTAAAAAATTTACTTTCGTTCAAGCAAGTCCACATTTCAGAGACTGGCATCAATTTTTAAATGTAAGTATTTGGAGGAGATATCTGCTCAAAAGAGAGTAAAATATTTTCCTGTACCTCTCCTCTGTCCTGTGAGCATCACTTACAGAAAATGTCTGGTGTGCTACTGTTTAAACCCCTATTCCTTGTTCTTCCAAAGGCGCTTTCCAACCCACGCAGGACTCAGTGTGCACACTTGAGTTATCCTGTGTTCTCAAAAGTAATAAAACCACATTTCTTAAACTCTCCCCCCAGGTCTGACTCCTTCCTGACGCACAGTGACCTTTCCCATACATCACTGTAAAGAGATCCCCGCGGGGTTAGTTATCACGGTGCGGCGCTCCGCGTCTGAAAGCCGAGGTCAGTGCCTCTGTGTAAGGCCTGCTCATGCTCTGAAAAGGCCTGCCGAGCCTGACAGGGAGCTGCGCCTGGTCTGTTCCACGCCACTGACTCCAGAGGAGCTCTCCCTGGCCTGCTCTGCAGCAAGTTCCTGCTTTTAACCCCTCTCTACCTGGGATCCTGACCCTGGCCCTGGTCTCTGGATGGGAGACGGCTCGGGCTCACCCGGCTCACGCACCAGTAACTGGGTCAGTCCTGCCCACCTCAACTTCTTAGTAATCTCCAAAAGGCGGCATGTCTAGCAAGTCTCCACTGCTAAGGTAGGAAAAGAAAGTGGCAGCTTAAACCCAGGGGCATGGAATGAAATTACTCACTAGCCTGAGAGATTTCAAACACACACACACACACACACACACACACACAAGGGCACGCACACACATACACAGTCAAAATGAAAATTGTTCCAGGCCAGAATTGACAAGCAGGGAAGGCTGCAAAAAATCGTGCTGTGAACAACAGCCTCTTGATCTGGGCTGGTCTCTGGGGGAAGCATGACCCCCAGGTCTAACTGCAGGGCTCAAAGACTAGGCAGATTTGCATATCAGGTAGGTAGGTCCTAGGGATATAATCATGGAGAGGATTTTTCCAACCCTCAAAACTGTTGGCCTTCTCCACTGCCCTACTGTGTGCATGGAGTGGGGGGGGGTTACTGTTTTCTCTGTGGTTACCCTCAGGCTTTAGGCCCAGCTGGGTTACGAGATCACAGAACCACACAATGGAGTGTTAGTAAGGGAATAAATGCCCCAAGCTCTAACCGACAATCCTGACCCTTATTCCATCCACTGAGTAGAGTTACCATTACAGCTCTGGGTGTGTCTGAGTTTTTTACACAGCCCTCTCTCTTTCTAAACTCCTAAAATGAGCTAGCTAGAATCTCTCAAATTTTGCCAGTTAGCTTTACACATCGTAAGTACTTGAGAAATAAATTCAGTGGGGCCCACAAGCAACAATTCCTCTTTGTTTTTCTAAATAACCCTTGTACTCTCCCCTAACCCCCAGTACCTCTGGAGATTGAACCCAGAACTTTTGCACTGAACTATATCCTTAGCCCCATCCTTGCCCCTTTTTAAAATTTCTTTTCAGACTCAGTATCTCTAAGTCCCTGAGTTGCTCAAACAGGAAACAGAGTTGGAGTCCTCCCGCCTTAGCCTCTCAGAATGCCAAGATCGATGTGTACCACACCCTGGATAAGCTTGATCTGAGTGCAAAGCTGGGAAAAACTACGAGTGGCTATGAGGTAGGATACAAGAAAGAAGGATAGACAGAAAGAAGACCAAAAGAAATCAGAATTTTAAAATCTTTAAGAAAAACGTTTAAGAAAGCTACAGTTTTGGTACACATGCCCAGCTAATTATTTTTGCTCCTTTCCCGAGACACAACAAGCCTGAGACCTCCCTTCCACCTGCAGATCGGCCTTTTTCACTTCCACCTCTTCTCTCCTGTGAACTGCACTTACTCCTTTCTCAAAGCAATGGCAGTAGCAGCAGGCCGCTGCAGAGCTCAGTGGCAAGCACAAGTCCCACACAGCCTGCACAGGATGGCAACAGACAGGAGGCAGAGCATGTGTCCTAAGCCACTAGTCTTGAAGACCGCCTCCCTCCCTCCTTATTTTCCTGACTGTGTAGTGTAAGTTTCTGCCTAATAAATCCCTGTATTAAGGAAACAACCCAAGAATTCATTTTCCAAGGTGAGAGTCAGTGACCTTGCAACTTAACTCCAAAGGTTGGATTGCTGTATCACCCTTTGGGAAACCTCCCAGCACCCTGTTTATGGAGAGGTGAAGCCTGCACCTGCCTTCCAGCTAGCCTTTAATCCACCCTTGTTAAGATGCTATAACTCCTTCCCTCCTTCCCCGCCCTTGTTAAGATGTTGTCACTCCTTCACTCCTTCCCCGCCCTTGTTAAGATGTTGTCACTCCTTCA